>CAHIKZ030002922.1:822500-857500 GCA_903632075.3 Acanthosepion pharaonis | reverse complement strand
ATAGAAGGGAAATCTGGATTAGGCGGTCACAACAGGAAGAGGGATCATCATTTCAACTTAGAGCTAAAGAGATCAGTTAGAAAACATCCAACTCAATCAATTAGACATTTGGTACGTGAGAGAGGAGTTTCAGCTATGACAGTCAAATACAGTGAAAAAAGACTTGAAAATAAAATCGCACGTGAAACTTGTGAGGTAACCTGTTACTCCAGGGCAAAAAAAGGGCAAAGGTCATCTTGAATAAATTAAAAAATGATCATGTAATATATATATATATATATATATATATATATATATATATATATATATATATATATATATATATAACTGATAATATTATAAATATAAGAAATTATACTCGTCCGAAAAATCTTGGCTGCCTTGATATGTAAATAAACAGACCAATACCCAAGCGGAAAAAAAGGTATATAAAAAGAAAGAACAGAGAACATGTACTTCAGCCGAAGACAATCGTCTAGCATCCAATTTCAGAGTCCAAAGAAAAAAAAAACGATACGAGTAAGTAAAATAACTCAATACGCCAAGTAGAGCAAACCTAATTAAACCTAAAGAGCCAGATAAACCTACCAAGGTTTCACCTACGCGGATCGTCAGTATGGCCAGTATATATATATATATATATATATATATATATATATATATATATATGAACTTCCATCCTTCTTGAGCTTCAATCCTTAGCTATGATTAATTAATGATGAACATGTCATTTTCGTCTATGATTGATTTCATCATAATTCTTCTGTTAAGCTTAAAAATTAATTATACATTCTTATTGCTCAAAGTTGAGTTCAATAATGTTATAAAAACCTCGGAGAATTCCAGTAAGATATCTTTAATCATTTCTAAGATACAACGGTTCAGAGCTAAATCTAACAATTTTGCTATAACACTCTATATATAAAAATCCTCATGATGAAGGAGAGAACGTTTGCAGATAATTTGTGTTGGTTCTATGTATAGGCTACTTGGGTATTTACGGGTGTGGGAGAAGGGTGAAAATGTGAGCGTCTGTGTATGATACACACACAAACATTTATATATATGTATATGTATATAATGGTGTATTTCGGCCGCTATGCTTCTTTTTCATTAAAAATAACTGACAAGCAAAGCAAGATACTCGTTGATAATACAAATATAATCTCATCGACATGTAAAAAGGATAAAAAATAGAAGCATTAATAATAAAGAAAATATAAAGCCAAAACTCAATAATATCAACTATGAACACGGCCATAATGTGCTGACCTTGTTTGGAAAATAATTTTTTTTTTTTATAACTCTAGATACTTATATAAAGCAATCCATACATTAATTATTTCAGCCCAAGCGAGGTGGAATGCCACTAATACACGGGGGCGGTAAAGCGAGGGAAACAGAGAAAAGACGAATGGGGTTCAAGACAACAGAAGATGGCGATTGTATTTATCAGGGAAGCAAGGAAACGGAAGTGGATTCCACAGGCAGAAAGTACGAGAAACTATTGGAGTAGAAGTGGCGAGAAAAGGAAAAATAAAATCTATTCAATATAGCTCTCCACAATTTTTTATACCTTTTAGGTATTAACAAATGTTGCAATTATTTTTCCCCCTTAATGATGGTTCAGATATATTATGCGTTTATTTCTTTTTACCTCTGTCTTCCTTGCCTTCAATCTCTCTTGTCAGTATTATATTTTCCAAACCCTCTTTCTTCATTATATGTCCTAGAAATTCCAACTGTCCCTCTGATATTAAACATGTGTGTTTTTAAATAAGATGAGCTGCTAACAAATCACCGGCCGATCGATTCCTCTCCAAATATTAGCGTTTTTTTTTTTTTTTCTTGGCGGGAAGGGCATCTTAGTTGTGACAAGAATGTTTTGGCATCCGTTTCATATACCTAAGTTATCTTAAAGACATTTCTTTTACTAGAAGTTCATACAATCATTTTTGCCTTCTAAATCAATTTCGGTCGCAGAAGCCTCGGATAATTTCCTATCCATTTTTATTTTTTAGTTCTTTCTATTAATTGATGAGATGATACAAAGTGAGGCTTAACATAGTGGTGCTTATTCTGTTTATTTTTTTTTTTGACTTTATCTCTTTTTCGTTTTTTTTTTGTTTTTGGTAGAACAGGAGGTGAGCTCATGTGATACACCAGACAGTGATTATATGTCTCATTAAGTACAGCAAGCTGTCAACTATTAATATTTTTATCACTTTGGACAGAGAGCTTAGATAAAGACCGATTACCCCTGTAACGTCGAGCAACCTTTATTTAACATGATCAAAGCCCTCGTTATTGTGTTTTCCGTTTCGTTGCATTCATATTGTAGTTGTTTTATTTTTTTTTTCTTGGCCTTCGTCGGTTCTTCTTGAGTTAATTATATTTTGTCTGCGAAACGAGAAAATCTCTTTCACTCTTTCAATACACACACACACACATATATATATATATATATATATATATATATATATATATATATATAATGAAATATATTAATATTGTAAAAATCTGTTCTTAACTGAACCGTATGATTCATAGTTTGGATGACATATTCGTTTTCACAACTGGTTCCCATAGGTAAATTACCTCTGATTCTTATAATATACTAAGAAAAATATATATATATATATATATATATATATATATATATATATATATAGGAATGTAACAAATCCATTTTTATATAATCCAAGTGGATCCTAGTAACTATGTTATTATATATATATATATATATATATATATATATATGATAAAATATAGTTTAAGATATGCTATTTTTATGGGTTAAAGTGCTCAATACGAGAGATAGAGCATATGTAAATACAAAAGTAATCACCATTTCATGCTATGTATATCTAGGCAGCATATCTTCATTCAGACATGTTTCATTGAATAATATGGACACATTATGAATAGAGGGTTATTATTTCGGATACTACTCTACATCCTACACACAGACACACACATACACACATATATATATATATATATATATATATATATGGTGAACTCTCTCGCCGTATTAGGGCCAAGCATCTCAGTTCCTAGGAACA
The DNA here is from genome assembly GCA_903632075.3 of Acanthosepion pharaonis. Lineage (NCBI taxonomy): Eukaryota > Metazoa > Mollusca > Cephalopoda > Sepiida > Sepiidae > Acanthosepion > Acanthosepion pharaonis. The sequence continues at coordinate 854,435 of CAHIKZ030002922.1, read as the reverse complement.
AACATCAAGCCATATGATTTGATTATAGTGGTGAACCACACTTTTTGAAAGGACGAGTACAGAGATACTGTACCGCAATACTACCACAAGGTCCCCAAACAACCTTTGCAGGTTTTTAATTCAGTTGTCTATGCCCTAGACAAGTTTCCATCCATGGCTCGTGAACATATTTACCCATAGAAGAAGAGGATTACGTAAGTGAATGTAATGGATTCGACTGGAATTCAAACTCGGCTCTCCGATTCCTCCGAGCTCCTACTACTCCACCATGCCCATATATATATATATATATATATATATGTGTGTGTGTATGTTTTTGCGTGTGTGTGTGTTTTTGCGTGTGTGTGTGCGTGCGTGTGTATGTATTATATATAAATATATATATATATATCTTTATACACAAACACACACACATATATATATATATATATATATCATGATATGCACAATTAATGGCTCATATTTTTGACTTACATCTCAAATGCCGTACAAATTCCTCTCCGATTTTCTTTTAGCGTAGAAGACATCTGTCATATTCTTTAATTTTTTTTTCTCTACTAACATTAGCAGCTTACCAAATATCCTGCCAGGAATTGATCTCTCTTATTTTTCTTTTTTTTCATACGAGTAATCTCCTCGCTCCAATACAATTATGACACTTTTAATAACCTCTTCGAAATGCTACTCAACGAAAATTCTTTACTTTAAAAAGCTCTCGTGCCATATCGCAGAAAATATGACTTCCTTTTCCCTTCCATTTCCCTGATCTTACGGCCATCAACATTTCCAAGGCCATTGCTACGCGAAAGAAACATTCTCGTTTTCATCGTAAAGATTTTAATGTTGTCAATTAACTCTTTCCCCATGACTTCCAGTCCCAGGACAGAAAATCCTCTCATAGATGTCGATGTTCTTCTCATAAAAATTCCTTACTATTGATCGATAAAGAATCCACTGGTTGATATAAATGACAAGTAATATGGAAAGAAATACCAACAAAATTATATAATTTTTTAATAGACTACCACCAGTCGACAATAGAATTTGCCGACGCGAAACATAGTAATATATTCCAATGTGCCTCCCTTCTCAAATTTTTTTTTTTTTTTTTTTTTTTTGCATTCTGTTTTACTCTTTTGGGGTAGATGGTATTTGCTTCGTTTTTTTTTTTTTTTGGTGATAGGGTCTCAGCTATATTAAGCTGTTTCAGTGGATAAATGTATTTGAGTAAACCCTATATTTTTTTTTTTTTAGACAGTATTTATTTCGCCTTCCGGGCTGAACACGCACGTCTATATTACTCGGATCTGGTCTGCCACTCTTAATAAAACGAATACCAAAAATATTTGTCCTTTTTCGTTGATACCGCTTGAAGTAGAAGTGTGTGGATCCAGAGACGACACAATACTCTACTTTTGACTCAACAGGAGTATCCTTGCCTTAATTTCCACTTAAAACTGAGTCTCCGTTGAATGATTTATATATATATATATATATATATATATATATATATATATATATATACACTGACTCTCCTGTCGGATTCGACGTATGAGAGTCAAGCAGATCAGTTCCTAGGAAACTGATAGCCCGACGCCAGCACATACATAAGATTTGATTATAGTGGTGAAGGTTTTGTGCAGAATCGCCCACACTTTTTGCAGGGCCTAATACAACACAGACTTGGTGTACTACGTGCCACAAGGTCTCCAAACGACCCTTCGCAGGTTTTGAATTCAGAGTTGTCCTTCTCCTAGACCAGTTGCCATCCAAGGCTATAGAACCCAGTCACTCTTGCCATTTACCCATAGCTGGAGAGAGAAGACAAATCTGTTTAAAATATTACCAGACAGCCAACATGAAGGAAGTTTCACGACATTCGGTGTCGTCGTCGGCATCCGTCCGTCTCGAGAGATGATGGAGTAGCGCGGTGAGATACGAGCCTGGGACGGGATATATGGAGAACTAGGGCTGCCCAGACGTCTAGTTCCCCCCTCTTGGCCTTGCTAGCAGAGTTTAAAGGAGGGGATAAACCAATAGAGTTTGGTACCAGGTGCGGCTGCAGGAGTTGCCGGAAGGTAGCACAAAGTGCCGTCCATCCGCCTTAGGGGATCCACTCCGGGTTTGAATTCAGAGTTGTTCTTCTCCTAGACTAGTTGCCATCCAAGGCTATAGAACCCAGTCTGTCCTGCCATTTACACATAGCTGAAGGGAGAAGAAGAGGATTCACACCTTTCCCAAGTGTATTAGCACGTAAGTGAACGTAATGGATTCGACTGGAATTCGAACTCGGCTTTTCGATTCCTCTCGTATATATATATATATATATATATATATATATATATATATATATAACTTTTTGGGGGTGGGGATTCTACTATCGTCTCTAATCTGGATCCACACAAAGCATGTGGCTATCATGGTATCTCTGTAATAGTCGTTAAGAAATGTGTTCTGAAATTGGCTCCTGTTATCTCTAAACTGTTTAATGAATTCCTGGTTACCTCATGCCTTCTTGCTTGTTGGAAATCATCATCAGTTATTCCAGTCTTTAAGAACTCAGGTGAGCCGTCCGACACTTCCAACTACCTGCCTATTAGCTTTTTACCTTTTTTGCTCAAACCTGCCGGAATGCGAATTTTTTCCATTGGTGAGCCGTAAGTTCTCCACGAGAAGTTTCTTCTCAGATACCGACACTTTGTGGGAACAACTCTCAAGTGGATCCTTCAAAGGCCTCTACAATCTTAATCTGTTCAATTTGAGGATTAACCGTTATCTTCTCCGCATAGCCCTATAAACTCTACCACTTTGTAACACTCTACATTTAGTGGCACTTGAGCCTTATACAGGATTATAATTATTGTAAAAAAAATTTTAAAAAAGCACCTCGTTTTCAGAATATACGTGTAAATAAATCTTTTCTTCTTAAAATCGATTGACTACCAATCCTTTTCAATGCACAAATGAGTCCATGCTAAAACCACTATCAAGCCGAAGCATATTAAACCCACTCAGAGTTGCACAAAGGGACATATTATTCTAATAAACACTTTATTAAATAAAACACCACCAAAAAAGGAAGCATGTGAGTAACGCATTTGTCAATGGAATCATAGCCGCACATTTAAGAAGTAGAGAGCTTTCTTTACGACGATAACAACAAAGGAAGACACAAATACTAAATTGACATGAAAATGCTGATAAAATTCCTCATCCATGGAATATTAAACGAATCATGAATACATATTAAATATTATCAATGGTTGAAGTTATTATCTTTTATTACTTTTTAATTTGATTTCATATATATATATATATATATATATATATATATATATATATATATATATATATATATATGCGTGTATGTGTTTGTGTGTGTGCAGTTTCATTTTATTTGCTTCCTAGGCAGTGTGCCGGTGAGAAAATATTTTTCTATCAAGCGCTTTCTTAAAAGGGAATAAATAGACGAAAATGGACAGATTACTTTCTCCGCACAATATATATATATGGATATATTAAATATAAAGAGAGTCAATAGAAAGAAGAAGGATACGGAGAGAGAGAGAGAGAGAGAGAGAGAGAGAGACAAACATTTTAGAGTTTAGAAATCTAAATTTGATTGTATGACATTGGTTTCTCGCAAACTTTTTCATTGTGCACAAATACAGCTTCCTAAATAAAATTTCAACGCTTGCCTTCATAATTTTCCTCAATGAACAAAACATATTGGAATATACAATGTTTACCTCTTCTCATTTCTTTTATTAATATATATGTGTCTGTATGTTTGTGTAAGTAAGTGTTTGTCTGATTGGGCAGTGCGTATATGTGCGCGTGTTTGTTCAAAAATTCATATATCTAAAAATATATATCTGTAATAAGACACTATGAATAGAGACAAAAGGAAAACGTATCTTAGCCGACACGTTTCGATCTCTGGTAAAATGCAAGGATCGTTATTTTGCAACGAGTATTTATAAACAAATTAAATAAGGGGGTAGTTTTTCAAAATCTTTCAATTTATGAACACTCATAAATATTCATCAGGCTTGGAAATTTGTTTATACATTTATATATATATATATATATATATATATATATATATATATATATATATATATATATAAGCATTTTATAATTTTGCAACACCTCTGGTGTCTTATCGAGTGATGATGTTGAATGTAGATTGTAGAATAAGGACACCAGTGGTATTGAAACATAATAGCTATTTTTGTAGTGATTTTATAACATATTTATGTTATAATTTTTAAATAAATAATTATATTCGCTCTACTCTATATTGAGCACTCTTTTTTAGTTATTGTTGGTTATTGGAATTTATTCCGTATACAATCATATACTTGTATATATATATATATATATATATATATATATATATATATATATATATATATATATGAGAATAGAGTACAATTCAACGTTCAGAACATTTAAAAAGATGGCCTCAATAAAAGTAGATCAATATTCTTTATGTTAGGATATTACACCGAAAACGTTACCATTGCAGTCGTGTTTATATATATATATATATATATTAAGAAATGGACAAAGTCCGACAATTTATTTATTAAAGACATTTTTATGTTTAACGTTCTTTTTTATAGATACAAGTATTTAAGTAAATGCTCTGTTTATAATAAACAGTATTAAATAACATTTACTGGCCTGAATGTCCGAGAAATTTTCATAGAAAATATTCATTCTTTGACAGGATTCGAACCTACATCCTATACGGAACCGTCATTTACGCTGACGTGCCTTATCGACCGGCCACAATGGAGCGTTCGGTAGACAAGGTCGAATTTATATATATATATATATATGTGTGTGTGTGTGTGTGTGTGTGTGTGTGTATAATTTAAACGTTATATTCAGTGGTTACATGTATTTGAGTAAACCCTTTTTTTATTTTCGACAGTATTTATTTCGCCTACCTGGCTGCACACGCAAGAAGACTGATTACAGAATGAATGATCTCCGGCAGGCTCCGAACCCTTGTCTATATTAGTAGGGTCTGGTTTGATTTAACCATTCGGCTCATCATCAAGTAAGATTGTGTTTGCCTTTAAGGCACACTCCCTCGTTCAGATTTTCTCGAAAGGCATATTTTGCATGGGAGAAACTCAGGAAGACGGGTTATGCCTTTCTTAAAAGGCCAAATAAAATCTCACTTGTCCTTGAGGCTCAAAGTGGCCGATTGGCCTGAAAAAAAACACAATTTAATATCATTTTATTCTACATAAGGGAGTGCATATTCGCTCCCTTTCATTTACTTTATTAAGTTTTCTCGATTGTTTTGCATTTTGTTTTACTCTTTTGGGGTAGATGGTATTTGCTTCTCTTTTTTTTTATGGTGGTAGGGTCTCAGGTATACTAAGCGGTTTCTTGAAGAACGCAGCTTCTTTGTTGAGGGAGTTGATTTTGTGTTTTACTAGTCGTAAGGGAGAGTTCTTGTTTTTTTTATGCGATATGCTTCCAATCCGATTATTGTAGCTTTTAGATTTAGTTCAAGTTGAATTAGACTTCGACCTCCTAAAGCTCTTGCTACATACAGTCTATCAACATATGAGTCCGGGTAATGCAGACTCGTTGTTCTGGTCTTCGCGTCCACTCTTTTTAACTCATTCAACTTTCATTTGATAATGTTTAAGCTGTATACAGTTATAGCTAAAGTGCAGGTTGGTCCCGATTACATATTAGGTATATCAACAAATAATATAACTTAGCAACATGTCTTTAAAATTAAAATATTATTTAATTTGCAGCTTATGCTAATCAATGTACATACATACGCACATATATAGTGGCTGTCGACTCACAAAGCGAGTATAACCCCATTGACATGTCCAGCGCTTCGGTTAAACTCCTCGGCCACACAGCATTGATTGGTTGTATGAATGACAGTGGCTAAACAAAGTCAGCCATCGATCTGCATCTCTCGTCAGATATGTGCCATATCAAATCATCTACGGGTGGTGGAAGTTGACTTTGATCATCATCACTTCCAATGTGCCTTTTCATATGCCTTGACAGGCCCAACGTAGATTTGCACACCCAAGTGCAGGTCGGGCATTCAAAGCATGTCATTACGAAATCGTCATATGCAATAGATTGTTGATGTTAGTGTGATTTCTGATGACTCAGCAGACGCCCCCTTAACAGATATATCCGATTGCATTGGGCACATGGCGAGGTTGGAACCTCATGGTAATTCAGGGATTCTTTCCGAACCCCTCTCTTCAGTTCTGCATATTTTTGTGATACCTCATGGAAGATCTTGACGCCATCAGCAATACCAGCTCTCCAATAAACCATCTAGCATTATTTATATTATATATATATATATATATATATATATATATATATATATATATACGAGCCACATTCATACAGCGAAAGAATCTGTCTGTGGATAACAATATATATGCTCCTGAAAAATTTATTTCGGTTGAGCTCTCTGGGGAGAAAGTGTGGGTTTGTAAACAGTGATTATTACGGCTAATGCCAGACTCTTCGGTAAATCGAATTGAGTTCTCTCAGTCACTGTGTGTTTATCTAGAATTAAATATGCTTTAATTCACCTTCATCCTTGCCGTGGGCCAACGGCTCAGAGGTGGAATCCCCGACTGACGCCAGTTCACTCGGGTTTCGATCCTAGCTATAAGCAAGCGGACGTCTAGCCACAATGATGAACTGTGATACAGCGAAATGGTCTATGTGTGGATGACTATATATATATATATATATATATATATATATATATATATATATATGAATTATTCACAAAACTAATGCAAAAATGATAAATGCAAGGTTCCATCATTTAAAACAATTCAAAGGTATTTGTCATTATTCGAAAACAATTAAACCAATTTAAAAAATTCATACGGCATTAAATTTATATAAACCAGGGTAATTCATTTTTGTAAATATTATATAATATGTATATATGATTTGTTATATATATATATATATATTATTTAAGTATATATATATATATGTATTTGAAATATATATATATATATATGTATTTAAATATATATATATATATATGTATTTGCAAATATATATATATATATATGTATTTATAAATATATATATATATATATATGTATTTGTAAATATATATATATATATATATATATTTGTAAATATATATATATATATATATATATATATATATATATATATATATATATATATATATTTGTAAATATATATATATATATATATATATATATATATATATATATATATATATATATATATACCTCGCTTAGTGCTTGTCTCACTAGAACAGTTACGAATGAGTAGTGAGTTCGATCCTCACTGGATGCCGCCTACATTCGGCCTTGTGTCACATCTAACCTACTCTTGGAAAATCACTATAAGTACATCTACATACATATATGCAAATTATATTCTTACTTTCATCATTACTATTACTACAATTAATATTATTATTGTTATTGAATTCTGCTTCATTTCTACTTTCTGTCAGCAGGATCTGTCTTTTAACTGTAGCCATTTGTTTAAATGACAGCTAATGGGAGGCTCTTTTGAAATTTCAAATAAAGACGCCGTTAAGAGTAACAGATAAAAAAAAAACGAAACCGAAATCTAGATTTGTTTAAAATTATTATTATTATTATTATTATTATTATTGCACAGAATATATTACACTTTCCGTCTTCTTTGTTAATTTCATATCAATCTCTTTCAGAATGTTTTTCTCAAATACGTGACGCACCTTGTATAAACCCTGAGTATTAGTATCAGGTTGTTCATTAAGAAAACATCCGATTTTAGACTAAACCTTTTAATTGGGTTCTAATATATTAATATAATAGTTGTATAAAAAAAATATATTACTCATTCCTAATTATTAAAGTGTCATCTTTGTTAATTTTATAGCAATCTCTTTCAGAATTTAATTTAAAACATTATATGCTCCTCATTTTGAACCTGAGTTCAACCATGGCAATAGTGCTCCTCAAACTGCTGCTAAGATTAACAGAGCATGAGGTAAAGGATTTACTTGTAATATGACAGTACGGTGCCGGTTTCTGAAGCTCCGCAGTGGGAATACGAGTCTTGAAAATCAACTTGGTAGACGACGTTCATCTGCAATTGATAATCAGCATCGAAAAACACTAGTAGAACAAAACCCGGATCAAAGTGTCAGAGAAATTGTCTCTGGTAATTGGCATCTTCTTGTTTTGTCTTGTTTTAAAATTATTTTTCAAACATTCTAATACAGGTCGTCGTCGAATTACGACATATACGACTGTTCGTCTTTACAACCATGACTGCCAACTGGTACGCATATGGCCGTCTGGACGCGACTGCTTGGAGGCTGGCAGTGGAAGCATTCATTGTTTGTATATATTTCGGTATGTCTTGCAACTAAAATGTTTTCTTGTATTTCGCCTGTGTCTTTTTCTGTAGGTTTAGAAAATATTAAACCAACTTTACTGTTACATTATTTACATTATTCGTACTACAATCCTCATTCTTCAATGCCATATTCACGACGTTTCGGCCGTTGTACGCTCCGACCTTCTTCAGGTTCTGCCTATATTTCTGAGATTAGGTATTGTTACCTATTTCGATTATTTATAGGGTTTATTAGTCAAATAACCAGGGTTGAATGGTATAAAGCTGAGCCTAGAATTACTTTATAAAATATACTATCCTACAGTATATCATTTATAATGCTTTTCAAAGTTATAACTGCCTTCTAGGTGGATTTCGTAATGGCAATCCTGTTACAGAGGCATTTAAAACGTTTGTGAAATCTATACGATTGCAATGAAGGCAAGTACATGTCCCTTGCAGTTAAAGAGGCTCACTAATTACGATTGCGACATACCCAACAGGCTTTGTCCTGAAAAACGACACATTCTGAATGGAGAACTTCTGCGTGGATCTAATTAAACCAACGTCAATGCAGCACATATCTGACACTAAAGCTTGACGCCGCGGTCAACTCTCCATGAATATGTAAACCGAATTATGACAAGCTGAAGAAACGGAATATGGGTTTCTCGTGATCTGAACACAACATCCCACTATATGAAGCAATCTTTTAACCAAGAAGGCTAAGCTTTAAGATTAGCATCGGATTCTTAAAAGTGATGAAAAATGAGTTTGGCATGTCAAGAAAAAACGTATTTATCGAAAATAAGGACGAAGTGCCAACACGAAATACTAGAAATATGAAAGTATCTTCGCTAACGATGTTTATTAAGAAAACCTATTAAATGAATGTGTTATCGTCGGGCGATTTCTCTTGGAAACTAAACACGGCATCCCACTATCTGAAACATTCTTTTAACCAGGAACACTAACATTTGCTATTTTCTTTGGATTCTTAAAGATGATGAAAAATTAGTTTGGTGTGTCAACTGTAAAAAGAAAAACAGTATTTATCGAAATTAAAGACGCAGTACCAACACCAAATACCAGGATTCTATCCACGTGAATCATTGCTATGCTTCTTATAGAATATCAAATGTGTCATCCATTCCGAGCTACTGGAACATGAAAGGACCATCACTGAAGATTTTTATTGCCAGAACGAAGAATCATGTTCAGATAGTCTTGATGTGGTAAGGAGAAGGGTTGTTATTCTCAAATATGGCAATGAAATGGCTGTTAGACATTTTTATGACGGTCGTCCTCGAGTATCGCATCCAGAGGTTGGCAGTGAATATTTCGGAGATAGTAGGAAAGCGAAGTGGAGGTTCGCAGTGGATATCACAGCAGAGTGTAGTTCGTCCTTCGCCTTTGGTCCTTCAGGTAGGAGGAAACAAGATGGCCGCCTTTATACACTATGAGTACAGTGTTGGGCGGCTTCTGATTGGTCAACCTTCTATTGGTCGACTATAAAGAGAAATAAGTCATTCTGACTCGCTCACTAGTTACACACGGTATATACCCAAAAAACCGTAACAATGGCACCCTCACTCCCGACACCTCCAAAATAAAATATTTATGATGCCAGGTACTTTCACATCCTCACGCCTATGTCCTCCTTTGTGGGAGTAACCACCATTTGATCTGACGTAAATTATCCCGCTCGACTACAGAGCGAGAAGAAGGTTTTATTTCCCTTTTAATTAAAACACATTTCCTCGTTCAGGTTATTTTGCTTGAAAACAAACATGTTCGAACTATGACATTTTCTTTATTAAGTGAGCAGGCCGACAGGACACAGGTTTTAAAATAAAAAATAAACTGAACGTCTCTTTCAAATACGGATATCCACCAAAATTAACGTTTGAAATAATAAAAATGTAGGCTAAGAAATATATCCATTGCCCACCTCTCTTACAGCTTAGCTAAGTCAACAAAAATGGCCTAAGAAGAGACTCGATAAAGAAAAGATGACACCAAACTCATCCTCTTCTGGTACGAGTAAGCGTGCGATATGAAAATATATCAGTTAAAATTGTGTCTCAATAATGCTAAAAAGAATAACATATAAGGCATGGGAGAGTAATGATAGCGGTTCGGATTGAAGAATCGGAGAGCCGAGTTCGAACTCCAGTCGAATTCATTACATTCACTTACGTGCTAATACACTTGGGGAAGGGATGAATTCAAGACGTCTTCCCCTAGTTATGCTTAAATAGTAGGACAGACTTGGTTCCATAGCTTTGAGTGGCAACCAGTCTAGGAGAAGGAAAACTTTAAATTCAAAACTGTATGTAGGCCTGTTGAAGCACATACTATGCAATTAAGGAAAGGATCGTTCGCATTGATTCGGTGATCCCGATTTAGGTGGATTCCTTAACAGACTGGGTTCTATAGCCTTGGATGGCTACAGGTCTAGGAGAAGGAAAACTGAATTCAAAACAGTATGTAGCCCTGGTGAAGCACATATTATGCAGCTAAGGAAAGAATCGTTTGCATTGACTCGATGATCCTGACTAAGGTTGTTTCCTTAACAGACTGGGTTCTATAGCACTGGAAGACAACTAGTCTAACAGAAGGAAATCTCTGAATTCAAAACTGTATGTAGCCCTGGAAAATCACATACAATTCAGCTAAGGAACGGATCGTTCCAATTGGCTCGATGATGCCAACTACGACCGACTCCTATAAAGCATCATTTTAACATGAAACGTTTACCTGAGATGCATGCTTAAGTATTCCACGTGGAAGATCTTTACTGTTAAATATTTACAGAAAAAATAACCTATCTTTGTCGAGTTTAAAACAGAAGTTAGGTATTGAATACAGCTGGTTGACTATTTGCTGAAGAGGATACACATATCGACATCTAAGTGCTCTTAAGTTTAAGAAAGTTTTAACTGAAAAAAAGAAACATCTATAAAAGAGTAATGTTGTCTTCTGTAATATATATGAGTAAGAGAAACTTAAAGAAAAAAAACGATTTGTCGGCGAGATTTGACCATGTCTATGCTTCCCACTGTGAAATTATCATCTACTTGGGAGTGGGGAGACGTAAAATATTCGTAAAATTTGCAATAAAACACATTTTAAGCTGCCTGTTATGTCGGATACATTTGACCAAAATGAAAGTTTGAGCTACAGATCACAGAAGGTCACACTAATGCAACGACCTCCCGAGGCGTTCGAGAGCGTAAACAATTAGTATTCATACTATTGCGAAGGAAGCCAAGAAATCAGATATCAGGTATTTTAATGCTCCTTACCAAATTGCTCATTCCGTTTCAAATTGGTTTTCCACTAATTGAATCGTCATTCTGGCTTTGACAGCCAAATTAAAAAAAAAATGGTTTTCAGGAAACTCAGGAATGATTCAGAAATTGAAAGAAAACGTTTCAAAAGCAGCGATTCATTGTTTGCGTTTTTTATCTATACTAATGGTTAAACGATAAACGGCCCAAGTGCCGTTCAAGGCAGATATTCAATGTGTGGTATGACATGAGTGTGAGAAGTGCATGACTTTATGTAGGAAAGATAAAAGATAACTACACATCCAAGCTTACAACACCTGGCATTCCAAAGTGGTCACCCATCTAGAAACTGAACAGGCTCGACGTTGCTTAACATCGGTGATTAGACGAGACAAGTGATTCAACGTGATCTGGGCCTGAGCCACACCACACAAAAATGCATGATTATAGCACCTAACATCCCAAAGCGTTCGCCCACCTAAGTACTGACAAGGATCAAGGTTGCTTAACATTGGTGAGCGGACGACGGCCGGTGTTTCAACGTGATATACCTGTAAGTCACACCACTCGAAAATCCAAGCTTACAACACCTGCCATTCCAAAGCGGTCACCCATCTAGATACTGAACAAGCCCGACGTTGCTTAACATTGCTGATCGGACGAGGACTGGTGTTTCAAAGTGATATGGCCGTAAGCTGCTAAACTCGAAAATTCTTGATTATAGCATGGCATTTCCAAGCGGTCACCCATCTAGGTACTGACCAGGCTCGACTTTGCTTAACATCGGTGATCGGACGAGGACTGAGGTTTCAACTTGATGTGGCCCTAAGCCACACCAACAGAAAATCCAAGATGACAGCACCTGGTATTTCCAAGCGGTTATTCATCAAGACTCGACGTTGCTTAACTTCGGTGTTTCAACGTGATGCGACCCTAAGCCGGCAGCTTGGTGGATAAATCGAGAAAAAATGATTTGGCTATCTATGCAGCCCCAATGAAGATTGCAGATTAAATCTTCTATGCAATCATCTTTATGCAATACATAGGCCCAAGAGCCACTCAAGGTCGAGGCTTATTTTGTGGTGTTATATGAGCCTCAGAAAAGGATGAAAGTTCAGTTCATGGGGTTATGTAGAAAAGATAAGGGTTAACTCTAGATCGGAAGAGGTCAGGGTTGTAGAGATCGGGGAAAACATTTGACCGGGAGTTCTTGGGAAGTGGAATTTATTTCTTGCTACCTGAAGGGGATATTGTTCATATATGTGTCATGGCGGATCCCAGCTCCAAAACTCAGGACTGGTGGAAACAAAGAATATGGCAAATCAGAACACTTGCCATAGAAATAGCGATACGGTAAAGAGGGGCTTGCAACGTTTCGGCTTGGTTTGGTTTGTTTTACGGCGTATCAATCTCAATGGGTTATTTAATGCCGATATGATTTTTATTGCTGGTAATATTTTTTCCCTCAAAAATGTATTGCTGGTAATAATTTTTCCAAAAATTAATTCCTAGTATAAAAACCTATTTCTGCACCTTCATAGTCATTTGTCCCCATTTTGGGAGTCAACTATTTGCCCATATTTGGGACCCTAACAAGTGCTACCACCCCGGGTCAGGCTGGGAACACTAGCAATTAAGAGGTGGTTCAACGCTCCTCAAAACTTCTTGAACAGAGGACTTGCTGTAGTATAAAGTCTACCAATGACGCAGATGTACTTTATCGTCATAATAAGAACGGGCAAGAGGTACTGCATTTCGAGCTTGTTCGACGCGGTTGCTTCATAAACGCTAAATTGTATTGCCAGCAGCTAGAAAGCGTGTACGACAAACGAAACAAGGACTATCCTGATTTGGTCAATCGAGATCAGGTTTGTTTCAGCAAGACTACGATTCGACACACTTCCAGGTTGACTAAGGTGAAATTCAAGCAGCTTAACGGTGTAGAGACTCTTCTACATCCACCATTCAGTCCTGATACTGCTCCGAGGGATGTTGATTCTAAAATCGGAGATTATTCTTTGAACAGCTTAATATATATTTATATATACTAGGTTGGCCAGAAAGTCCTGACTCACTTAGAAAGCGGAAAGAATAGAACAAATCTTGATCCCTGGTGGAATTTCCAAGGAGTACTGCATTTCGAGCTTGTTCATAAAAGCGAAACTCTATTGCCAGCAACTAGACAGCGTGTACGACAAACGAAAGGAAGACTTTCCTGTTTTGGTCAATCGAAATCAGGCTTTGTTTCAGCAAGACTGTGATACCACACACTGCCAGGTTGGCTGTTGAGATTCTTCCACATCCACCTTTCAGTCCTGATATTGCTCCGAGCGACTATAGCCTATTCCGCTGAAAGGCTCACTTCCTCCAAGACCAGCAATTCAAAACTTATGATGAAATGAAAGAAGCCTGCTTACAGCTATTTTATTCAGCTTTTTTATTATATATATATATATATATATATATATATATATATATATATATATATATATATGTATGTATGTATACATTTGACAGATGAGGATGCTGGCTGATCGTTGGCAGAAGATCATCGAGAATTTTTGACGTTATTTTGAAGAATAAATATTGGGGTTGCTTCATAAGTGACTTAATACTTTCTGACCAACCTATATATATATATATATATATATATATATCTGTAAAAATCCGTGGGTAAGTAATTCAATTGAATCCTCACAACGTAAAATATTAAAACTGATCCAAAAAAGAATTACATAAAAAATGAAACTCAATTGTACCCCATCTATATGGCTATTTCGATCTTCGAGGAGGCTTGACGGTGTAGAGACTCTTCTACATCCACCATTCAGTCCTGATGCTGCACCGAGGGATGTTGATTCTAAAATCGGAGATTATTCTTTGAACAGCTTAATATATATTTATATATACTAGGTTGGCCAGAAAGTCCTGACTCACTTAGAAAGCGGAAAGAATAGAACAAATCTTGAAAAAAAAATGAGGTACGATTGAAATTGACAACAAAAACTATATCCAAACCCTACGTACCACAATGGGAACGAAACATATACCCCACTAACTTTAGCTTACCTAGAGGAAAACCTATCTGAAGAGATAGTGTGTGTATGTATATATATATATATATATATATATATATTATATTGCTGAGCATGTAATAAATATAAAGAATTCTGTCCTCGATTTTATCTAGGTCCTACTCCACATTTCACCTCAAGGTTCTAGAGTCCTTGCATATCAGATCCCGAGGGCCTTCCCCGTATAAACAGAGGGAATGCTTACTGGATCTGAATGTTATTGAACTCTAGCTTTCTTGAAATTCTTCTTTTTTTCTTTCCCCATCCGTTATCATTATTATTAATTAAATTTACACGCTTCCTTTTTATATCCCAGGAAATAAACTTGATAGGTCCTGGGATGAAACCAATTGTTCTTTTTGAGCTTTTTTTACAAATGTCGCTTATTCCTAGCTATTGTTAAATTTTGTACTATAAAAAACTTATTTAAATATATATATATATAAACATTTACATACATCCAAATGCAATTATCTAACGCTAATTGAAATACAGATATATGACATAAACAAATAAATTATATACGTCCACATTTACACATATATACAAAGTTTTGCATACAAATATTTATTTATAATACCAATCTAGATAACAAGATAACACCATGTTCGCTGTTGTATTCATACAAAATTGTAAATACGTACATACAAATGTTCATTCATAAAATATATATATTTTATATTCGCACACATATATATATCATCCTGATAATTCGGTAGGTGAAACCTAGGTAAATAGATTCTGACTCTTTAGATATTTACTCTCTCTCTCTATATATATATATATAATTAATTCATCGAGTCTGATAGAAACATCTACAGAATGCAGGAAGCACTGGACGGCCGTTTCGTCCTATATTTGGGACTCATCAGCTGTGCGCATCCACTACCGAGTATCGAACCCTGACAGTTGGGTTGTCAAGCGAACTGTTCCAAATGGGCCTCGGTGAAGAGATTCCAAATCAGACTCGATGAATTAATTAAATATCATTATCAAATCCTCCTACTAATTACTATCCGTGTTTATCTTCGCTTGAACCGGCTTCTAATGCTCCAGTTGGTAGCGGCTTGGTGAGAGTAGTCGTGGCTCCTGGTGGCACAGTCCTATGGTTACAGAGAACTCAGTAGAGTTCCGCCACGGAATATGTGAGCGAGCGGCGCTTAGTTGAGTCTGATTTGGAATCTCTTTGTCACCGATGCCTATGTGTTCGCTTGACAACCCAACTGTCAGGGTTTCAATTCTCGGTAGTGGATGCGCCCAAATGTAGGACGAAACGGCCGTCCAGTGCTTCCTGCATTCTGTAGAGGTTTCTATCAGACTCGATGAATTAATTAAATATCATTATCAAATCCTCCTACTAATTACTATATATATATGTATATAAGTTTGTTATGGTACAAAATTTTACGATAGTTATGAATAAAAAAACTAAAAAAAAAAAAAACTGGTTTCGTCCCAGCCTTATCAATTTTATTTTTGGGATATTAAAAATATATAAGCGTGTAAATTAAATTAATATATTAATTTAATCTACACGCTTACACGGTAGTTCTTTTTTAGCATTTTTAAAAATGCCCCAAAAATTTTGCTTATTACTAGCTACACACACATATATATATATATATATATATATATAAGGCATTAAAAACTAGAAATGTTGTATTGCAGGCCAAGATAAGTTTAAAATAAAACACACACAGTCGACCGGTTTCGTCCCCTCTCGTCAGAACTGTTAACGGGGAATTTAGATTATGAGGAAAAGAAAAAGAAAAAAGTCTGTCATGGGTGACATGAATGAATGGACAGGGAAGGAAGGAAAGATAAAATTATACCAACCAAGCTGCTGGAAGCGCAGAACAGCAAGTCCAAGCAAACAATCTCTTTGTTTGCAAAGAGAAGGCCGGGACCTGATGTAAAGCGATTTATCAACACCATTTAGAGATGGAAAAGTGAGTGCGAACTGGCCCCTCGTCGTAAGACAGAAAAAAAACCAGTTCACACTGAAATCCATCGCAAACAAAAATTGGATTCTTTATAAAATGATCCGCAATCGAAGACTCATAAGAAAATGTTAAAACTAGTCCATGGTATCGCCGAAGAAAATTTTTTGTTTAGTATTATCGCAGGTACGTGTTGTTTAATTCTCGTCCAACCGCTGTGTCGTTCTACCTATATAGTCGCATCCACAACTACATTTGAAATAATAAATAACAGAGTTAATATGGTGGGGGGGTAGAACATCTTTACACATAGATGGAAGTACAGACCTAGTTTGAAAAACAACACAAACGTTCGCTGCAAAATAACACTCACGTGAACTACATGAAATACGCTTGGCGAAGGATTCACTAATCCTACCCAACCACGGTAAACGAAGATAGACCGGACATTTACCAACTGAAGCAGGTTTGATTTTGTTGAACCTGGCGGTCTCATCTCGAATAACCGATTGAACAATGTTCAACGGATAACCATTGTTCACAAAGATCTCAGTTAAACAACTGATTTCATGTTTCAAGGTGTCATGCGAACAGATCATTAACGCCCTATGTGTCAGGGTCCTAATCAAATTAATCTTCTAGCAGCTTGGTTGGTATAATTTTATCTTTCCTTCCTTCCCTGTCCATTCATTCATGTCACCCATGACAGACTTTTTTCTTTTTCTTTTCCTAAATTCCCCGTTAACAGTTCTGACGAGAGGGGACGAAACCGGTCGACTGTGTGTGTTTTATTTTAAACTTATCATGGCCTGCAATACAACATTTCTAGTTTTTAATGCCTTAATACGCTTTTGTACCGTTTCTAACCTATTTAAATATATATATATATATATATATATATATTGAAAGATGTGTGCATGTGTATTAATGTGTTTGCTTAAAGAATCATAGTACTTTTTTTTACCCAAGATGGTGTTTCTCCTGATTAAAGAAAGAAAATGAGTGACTTTTAAAAAGCCGTCATATATATTAACGCTGGGAAAATACATTAACAAATTTTGACATAAACTAAGAATTATAAAGAAAAGATACAAAATAAATATTAACAACTTTTTTTAAAGTTACTATATGTCAAGAAGTGTCTTGAGGGAAGATATATACAAAACTTGGTATAAAGGAAGAATAAGCCATCCAGCTTACAATAATGAAATAATAGAAAATAATCTTACTGTAGATCGACAGTATTTGCCCAGATGACATGGCTGTAAAGGACTGAACTGGCTGGAGTCACCTGCTATAATACAACGAGATGCCTTGCGTTAAGCAATGGTTAGTTACTAAAGATTTTTTATAGGTATGAGGCGAACAAAAAGCTACATTCAATTATTAAATAAACCAATATTATCAATTATACAAACAATACAGAATAGTGTTTAAATAAGGCCCCACTAACGTGAAAAGAAATTGAGTGAAAAACCCTTTGCATTATCAGGCAGAAAATTTAGTACCGCTGCCATATATTGGCTGGAGCTACTCACTTTCCACTGTGGATAGAGTACAAAAGCGTCTCCGCGTCCTTGTAGGCGATGAATGATTTTCCACTCTGAAACCGCTTTCTTAAAGACGAGACGTCGCAAGCCTCGCTCTATCGCTATTTCCATGGTGAGTGTTCAGATGAACTACACTCCTTAATTATACCTGTCTTAACCTTCCCGGCTAAGACACGCCATATCACGCCATATTGTATCGAACCACCCTCATTCCTTCCATATCACCCTGGTGA
Organism: Acanthosepion pharaonis; assembly: GCA_903632075.3. Lineage (NCBI taxonomy): Eukaryota > Metazoa > Mollusca > Cephalopoda > Sepiida > Sepiidae > Acanthosepion > Acanthosepion pharaonis. The sequence goes on along the minus strand of CAHIKZ030002922.1, from coordinate 835,945 downwards.
GGTGTATGTTCCTCACATGCAGCTTCTTCCCACGAACCGCTGATACGTGGAACCAACACCAAAATAGCTGATCCCCGGATTTCATTAATATTAACCCTGTTAAATTCGAGGGTTAACCATTTTCTTCCGCATAAGGTATACCTCATACTTCTGTAACTTTCTACCTCCAGTGGCCCCTCCCCCGGTCCTTGTACAGGGTGAATACCACTGTAAAAAAAAAGAAGCCATTTTGAAAACAATTTGATAAAAATGCGATTGGCTGCGGAACTCCCGGTTAAAACAATTGAAAATAAACATTCATCCAATCCGCTCATGATCGAAACCTTCCAACAAGACTGTACATAACAAATTGTTTTCTGAAGTGGACCAACTTAAAATACGGAATCGGAGAGAAAATTATTGAACATCAAATCAGTGTTTCTGACGGAAATATTTTAAAATTCATTGCGTTTGTACAGAAAGAATTTCTAAGTAGATTTAAAAAAAATAGTTGTTGTCTACAGTTAAGCAAAATATAAAATAATTAATATCTTGGCTTCTACAAATTAATTTTATCCTTCGTTTCGTTTTTTTTTTTACAAGCGGCCATAAACAATTTTTTAAAAATATAAAAGATTGTTTTATAGAATTCTATAATTTTATGACCGCCAATGCTAGGATGATAATTTCTTGCAAGTTTGTGTTAATTCTTATTGTCTGACATTTCACATGACGGAAAATTACATTAACAGAATCGAAATAAAACTTACAGAACTGTTTAAATAAGCTGAATTAATCAGTTTAATTCGATTTTCTTAAAATTGAATCGAATGATTTAAGCAATTGAGAAACCAGTAAGTTTTCTGAATTCATTATTAATTCTGAAAGCATAAATACAAACATTAAAAAATTATTCACCTCCCTCTTTTGTACAGACGTAGAAGTTTATCTCTTGTCTGCTATTCAGGATCGGGTTTCCGGTGCCTTAATAATTCTACTTGAACCCTATATTTCTAACGTCTCCGCCTAAACATTGAAATTGTATTTACTATTTATCTATTCTCAGTAGGAGGAGATAGATTCGTCTATTGCCCTGTTCACATTTCTTCCCAGTCTTTTGTACAGGATTAGTGTTTATCCCTTTTTTTTTTCTTTTTTAGAATTGAGTTTCCAGTGCCTTCTTAATTATACTTCAATTCTTTATGTCTAACAACTCCTCTTAAAATTTGAAATTGTATTATTTATTTACTCTCAGTAGGAGTAGATAGGTCCTGTTCACACTCTTCCCCAGTGTTTTGCACAGGATTAGTGGTTTATCCATTGTTTCTTGCTTAGTATTGGGTTTCCGGTCACGCCATGCAAGGCAGTAAAGCCACTAAGACACAAATGGTTGCAAGGTGTGAAACAATTAGGAACAGAAACATTAATAATGAGCGGTAAGAGGAAATCCTAATCAGGAGGACAGTAGATAGTTAATGACACTGCATTTACATTTTTTCAGATTAATGTTGGCTAGATTGCATGCAGCAGAAATGGAGTTCCACAAGCGAGAGGTGCGAGAAAAGAAACTTAGCTAATTTACTATTACATTTAGCTAACTCAACTGTAAAATGATGAGAACTTAACGCCAGTCTAATACTGCACTTAAAATCAAAACATCAATGTACCATATCAAACAGTTCATACGGACTGTTAACATGAAAGGGCTTATTGAAAAGGCACAGAGAGGCAACCTTATGCTGGTGGCAAAGCGACTGAAGCCGAGCCGCCAGATCAGGACTAATAATATTGCTGATTTTTTTTTATCAAGAAGCTTAAGTGTTATAGATTGCAAAATTACAAAGTTTCCTGAGCCTAGCTAATTACTATGGCGAATTTATTGACAATATGCATAAACTGAGGGCTCCACTAAATGAGTTATTAGAGGAGCACAATTGGAATTGGACAGAGGGCTGTAAAAAAGCATTCAAGGAAATACTAACTCCCCCAAAAAAGGGATCTAAGGAGGGGGTGTTATGGGGTCCTCTCCTTTTTCATATAAGTGGACTCTACCAGTGTACCTGAACTGCTGTCGTTAAATACCCAGAGTTAGACAGTCAGTGAGGGTAGTCGGATAGTGAGAGGGTAGTCGGAGAGAGAGAGAGAGAGAATATACGAACGGAGATAGTGTGAGGTAGCCTCTTGTAGAAGTCAGTTACAAGCACGTAGACTCTAAGGAAGTCCTACTTCGAGACTATATATATCTATCTGTATTTGCTACTAACCGTGTTCCTGGATTTACTAACAGTATTACCGTTTGTATGATTGTGTAAATACATTTTATTTCTTATATTTAATTCTTGCGTTTGTTCTTCATTGGAGACTGAATTCATCTCGGAATCCACAACATTAAGATGAATAGCAATGGCACAGGGCCACATGTGGCAGCAATATTGTATGTATGGAAGAACTGAAAATTTCTTTATGACACATATCTAGAATATCAGTATGCAACACTACGACGTACAGTTGGTGTGTTTAAGTGACTCATTGAAGTATAAGAAATAGAACAGGTATTGGAAGTGATGCAGTACGAGGTTAACTCTGCAGAACCGATATTACAGACCATTAATATTTTTCTTCATGCAACCCTTTTTTGTCTTTTCAGTGATCTCAAGGAGTTCAGAATATACAGATATTCGAAGCAGAATCTTTTTCTTGAGATCAAAGGCGGTATAAGTTCATAAAAAGTTACTGAAAATTATGGTCAGGATGGATGAAAAAATTTAGCTAAAATATGACGGAAGCGCTTAGAAATCCAAAGAAATACGTTGATGGAATAATAATAATAATAACGGAGAATTACAGAAACATATTCAATAGATCAAGATTTTGCCACAAAGATTAGGGAACTGGAACAAAAAGAAGCCTATAGGTACATAGGAATTATCGAGATGGAATATAACATGGCCAAATGAAGGAGAAAGGAAGGAAACAACACTACAGACGTGTGCGTCTGATACTGAATACGGAGTTAATTTCACCAAAGAGAATATCAGTCATAAACACCTTGACTGTACACGTGGTGCAATGCAATTTCAACATCCTTAATTGGACCATAGCTGACATTAAGCGAATGGACGTCAAAACGAGAAAGCTGCTCACTTGCCATCTCAAGGTTGATGTTGATATGAGGCCAGAGGATTAGTTCAACTAGAACAGTTTAAAAAAAACTACAGCAATCGCCCTTCAAAGATGGCTCGAAACTAAAGAAGACTGGTTGATGATCTGTATCAAAGAACATGAAAGAAATAAGAAACTATATTCAGCCATAAAGGAAGCCGACAATGGAAATTCAAGTGGGTGAAGAAATGCATGTAAAAAAAAAATACGCCTACTGCTTCGGCAAATAGTCTATGAAGGAAATCAAAAGCAAAGGCAATGAAGAAAATATAGAAACTATGGCAAAGTAAGCCTCTTCACGCTTAGTATTTTACCCGTACAAACAAACCAAACCCCATAACCATCAGTTGCTACGCATTGAACCGAAGGATTTATTCATGCTGCACAGGACCAATTCAAGATTTTAGTTACATTGCATCTCACCATTAAAGCATTTTAAGAACGATAATAATAATAATAATAACAATAATAATAATAATAATAATGATACAAGAATGCAAATTCTCAACATAAGATCTGTGAAATCACGTGCGATAGCCTGCCAACCAGGGGAGATAACAGAGTTTTGGTGGCTAAGGCGGTACTGCCACCCCTGGCGCTTTCAGCAGCTTCCGCGAAACAGAATATCAGCCATAAAGACCTTGGCTGTTCTTATGGTGAAACATAGCTTCAACATCTTTTAACTGGACTGTAAGTGACATTAAGCGAGTGGATGACAAAACGAGAACTCTCACTTTCCCATGCATGAATCATCTCAAGGCTGATGTTGATCGACTGCATGTGTCCAGATCCGAAGGAGGAAGAGAATTAATTCGACTAGAACTGTTTTACAATATCAGAACAATCGGTCTTCAGATACCAGGAAACTACAAAAGACTGTATGATGATCTGTATCAAAGAACATGAAAGAAATAAGAAACTATATTCAGCCATAAAGGAAGCCTACAATGGAATTTCAAGTGGGTGAAGAAATGCATGTAAAAAATACGCCTACTTCAGCGGCAAATAATCTATAAAAGAAATCAAAAGCAAAGGCAATGAACAAAATACAGAAACGATGGCAAGGTAAACCTCTTCACGGTCTATATTCTGCCTGTACGAAACATGACAAACTCTGTACCCAACAGTGGATACGTATTTCAGGGTTAAAAGCTTCTTGCAAATCCCATGGTTATATAGTACTTTGAAATTCTCCTAGTTGGCATTAAGCAAATGGATGTCAAAACCAGAAAGCTTCTCGCTAGCCATTGCATCCATCATCCTAAGGTTGCTGTTAATCGTCTGTATGTGCCCAGGTCCGAAGGAGGCAGAGGATTAGTTCAACTAGAACTGTCATACAAAACGACAACAATCGGTCTTCAATGGAAACTACAAAAGACCGGATGATGATTTGTATGAAAGAACAGGAAAAAAAAAAGAAACTTTATTCAGTAATAAAGGAAGCCAATAAATCCAAAAGGGTATTTCAAATGGGTGATTAAGTACAAATAAACCATAATGCACCTACTGCAGCGGCAAAGATCTTGAAAAAGAATTTAAAATCAAATGCAATGTACCGATTGCAAATACGATGACAAAATGAGCCTATTCATGGCCAATACGCGAACTAAACAAGCATAGACATATCAGTGGCAACGTAGTGCAGGTTTAAAAGCTGAAATAGAAGGGTATATTCTTACTGCACGGGACCAATGCTTGCTAACTAAAAATTAACATACAGAAAACATTTGTTAGACCAAAATTCAGATTCAGTGATAAGGATCAGAAAACAATTCACCAGTTTGTATCAGGTTGCACAGGTTGCGCCCAGTGAATATAAAACTCGTCATGATAGAGGGGGTCAATATCTGCACAGGAAAATATGAAACTTTTACGGGGAAGAAGCTACAAGTAACTGCTATGAACATAACGCAGACCCGCTTACAGACATGGAACCTGTAAAAGTTTTATGGAACTTTACAATACATGCGGACAGAACAATCAATGCTAATCACTATTTACATTGTCTTCATCTTTGTCGCCATATTATCACAACGGTTCGGTCGTTGTACACTCCGGCCTTCTTAGGGTGGTTTGAAGGTCAAACGGAACCATTTATTTTGCTCACTGGGGTAGCCTGTTCTAGTTCCACGTGCCATATCTAATGGATGTCAGTTATCATTTATCTCCTCTCCAAGTTCTCCACTGCCTTAACCGGGTATTGAACTCACATTCTTTGGGTCCTGTCACTGGATCTAACCAACGCCTTTATCCACTGTGCGATGGTGTCCTTGAGTCTACCCCCGTGAGTGAAATTAAGGGCTCAGTTCGACATTCCAATCACCTGAAGATGGCCGGAGCATACAACGACCGAGTGCTGTAATAAATATGGCGACAAAGATGAGGAAATAGTGTACATAATACGTCATCTCAGAAATATAAACAGATATAAAGGGCCGAAACGTTGTGATAAATATGGCGACAAAGATAAGGACAATAGTCCGAATAATGTAAATAGTGTACATAATACCTCATCTCAGAAATATAGACAGATACTGAAGGGCCGAAACGTTGTAATAAATATGGTGACAAAGATGAAGACAATAGTCCGAATAATGTAAATAGTGTACATAATACCTCATCTCAGAAATATAGACAGATACTGAAGGCCGAAACGTTGAGATAAATATGGCGGCAAAGATGAGGACAATAGTCCGAATAATGTAAATAGTGTACATAATACCTCATCTCAGAAATATAAACAGATACTGAAGGCCGAAACGTTGTAATAAATATGGCGACAAAGATAAGGACAATAGTCCGAATAATGTAAATAGTGTACATAATACCTCATCTCAGAAATATAGACAGATACCAAAGCTAATCACCCAGACATCGTGATCAAGGACCACAAATACAGAATGTGCTTTTTATTGACATAGCAGTTCCTGCAGATTTTAATGTATCTTTGAAGATCTTCAAAAAACTATCAAAATACAAAGATCTTGAAGTGGAAATCTGAAAGAATGTGGCATATGAGGACATCAAAAATTTCATTTGTAGTTGAATCATTGGGATTGATTGAAGAGATTCCTGGAAACTCATGACTTAAAGAAATATTGTATTTGCAAGTAGAGCTCACACATTATGAAGAAATTTATCTATGTAAATCATCTATGATCACAGTTGATTTTGTTTTGTTTTTAATCAGTGGAAAATGTCATGAAGCCATTTTTGATCGTCGGTCTCTGGTTGGGACCCGGAAGAAAATATTTATAGAACAGAAATTAAAAGAAATAATAATAATAATAATAATAATAATAATAATAATAATAATAATAATAATAATAAAAATAATAATAATAATTGTTATAATAATTATTATTATATATTGTTAGTATGATACTAAAAGGGTGTAATTGCATTTATTTGTGAATCGAGAAAAATCTATTAATGGAAAAATTTCAGAATAAAAATGGATAAGAATTAACAAGAAAAGATAAAAGCCTTTGTATGAGAATATTACGTAGCCACATCAGTCAGCGCATTTCAAAAATTGAAAAACAGACAGAAAGGCAATACATAATTAACATACAAGATAGATATGAACAGAAGATAGTTAAATAGATAGGTAGACAGATACTAAACAGACAATAAGAGTTGGAAATGAACAGACTAAGATAGATACATAAGGAAAATACAGAGATAGATATTAACAATACAACCATACATAATTTATATATATATATATATATATATATATATATATATATATATATTTATATATATGCACTCATGCACACACATATATATATATATAAATTATGAATGCTTCTACTGTTCATATCTATCCTTGTCTTTTCATTATATACCTATATATATATATATATATATATATATATATAATATATTATATATATTTACTCTTGATATCTATCTCTGTCTTTTCATTATCTATGTATATATCTTAGTCTATTGATATCTGTCTATCTACATAGATAATGAAAAGACTGAGATAGCTAGATGTGAAAACTAGAACAAAATATAAATAATTTATATATATATATATATATATATATATATATATATATATATATATATATATATATATATATATATATATGCATAGAGAGAGAGAGAGAGAGAAAGAGAGATGGAGATAGATAGTTATGAACAAAATTAGATAGATAGATAGATAGATATGATATGATATAAATATGATAGATAGTTAAATATAAATAGGCTGAAATAGATAATGAATAGCCTAAGATAGATAGATAGATAGATAGATAGATAGATAGATAGATAGATAGATAGATAGATAGCTATTTGAAACTTTGTTAAATTTTATGGAAAAAATTAATGAGCCTCTGAATTTATATGAATAAACATTTCCGAACCAAAATTCTTTGAAATTCTTTTTACCAAAAATGTAATAATTGTTACCGCTAATTAGATTACAACTGACAATATTAAGGCTTTTGAATTAATATTGACTGTAAAAAACAATGCTCTGCAAAAGTAGCTGGTGGAGTCAAAAAGGAAGCTTTTACAACATTCAACACAAAAGACTTGATGGCGATCAATGAGGAAGCATCGGAAAGGTTGGATACCAAACTACTAATAGTAATCATGCCATGGAGCTCCGCATTTGCAAAGTGGCAGCCATTGTAGTTTGAAATACGTGACAGCTAGAGAATCGTCTGATAAAAAGAATTAGTTGCACGTCCAATGGATAACGAATAATAGAAATCATACAACAACCCCACCCAGACAAGGAAAAAATTCAAATTGATTAAAAAAAAAAAAAGAAAAGAAAAGAAAATACAAAATTGAATGAAAAAAGAAGACAAAATACAAAACTAAAAGGAAAACATCGGTTTTAAAATGATGCATGGAATGTTTCTGTTATTTATAGTCTGGTGCTCCCGCTGTAAGTCTCAAGGTCCTCGACAAAATCCAGAGACGGATATACAAGATGATAGGTCCTGATCTGGCATCTAGTCTACAATCGTGCTATGGCCTCCCTCTGTCTCTTCTACAAATATTTTCACGGCAACTGTTCCGACGAGCTACTTTCGCTGGTTCCCAGTCTTCAATAATTTAAACGTGCTTAACAGGCTGGAATCTAGGTCTCACTCTTTCACTATCAAAACGGTTAAATATAATCTTCTCAAACAGCTTCTTCTCCCGTACTTCCCGACAGTGGAACTCCCTTTCCTTTACTTGCTTCCCCGATGACTATAATCTTCAAATATTCAAGTGTAATCTCAATTGACATCTGACACCCTGAGCTTGTTCACGGTCCTCCTTTGTATCCCTTCCTCAAACACGTATCTTTGCTCTTGTTCTTAATCCTGTCTAACACCTTGAGTTTTAGTGGCTCACCAGCCTTGTTTTGGGTGAATTGCCTTAAAAAAGAGGAATATATTTATATATATATATATAGATAGATAGAGAGAGAGAGAGAGAGAGAGAGAGAGAGAGAAAAGGAGAGTGACAGACAGAAATAAGAAAGAACGAATTCCTATTTGCGAAAAATGAATGGAGAACAACACAACAAGAGAAAGAGAGAGAGAGAGAGAAAGAGTCAGAAACAAATAAAAGAAAGAAAGAGTTCATATTTAAGGAAAAATGAATAAAGAACAACATAGCAAGAGAAAGAGAGCGAGAGAAAGAAAGAAAGAAAGAAAGAAAGAAAGAAAGAAAGAAATGGAAGAGGAAGAAAAGAAAGAAAGAAAGAAAGAGTTCATATTTCCGAAAAATGAATAAAGAACAACACAGCAAGAGAAAGAGAGCGAGAGAAAGAAAGAGACAGAAAGAAAGAAAGAAAGAAAGAAAGAAATGGAAGAGGAAGAAAAGAAAGAAAGAAAGAAAGAAAGAAAGAGTTCATATTTACGAAAAATGAATAAAGAACAACACAGCAAGAGAAAGAGAGCGAGAGAAAGAAAGAGACAGAAAGAAATAAGAAAGAAAGAAAGAGTTCATATTTAGGAAAAATAAATGAAGAATAACACAGTAAGAGAAAGAGAGCGAGAGAAAGAAAGAGACAGAAAGAAAGAAAGAAAGAAAGAAATGGAAGATGAAGAAAAGAAAGAAAGAAAGAGTTCATATTTACAAATAATAAATGAAGAAAAACAGAGCAAGAGAAAGAGAGCGAGAGAAAGAAAGGAAGAGACAGGGAGAAATAAGAAAGAAAGAAAGAATTTATATTTACGAGAGACAGAAAGAAAGAAAGAAAGAAAGAAAGAAAGAAAGAAAAAGAAAGAAAGAAAGAAAGAAATAAAGAAAGAAAGAGTTCATATTTACGAAAAATGAAGAAAGAACAACACAGCAAGAGAAACAGAGAGAGGAAGAGAGAGCGAGATAGTGAAGAAGCAACGCTAAAAACTGAACTTACTTTGTCTCTTAACTTTATCAACACCATTCCGGATGTCATCAATTCCCAGCTAAGAATTTATGCTGATGAAACAACTTTTTACTTCTGTCGTCACAGTCACAGCAATATTTCCGACATAGTAAAACCGCAGCTGCTCTCTAAAATTACCCCCAGTCAGTTGGTTCATGAAATGGCTTAACGCCCCCAAAGCGAAAACACTACCATTTAATCATCACACAGAACTATTTTTGCCCTCATTCAGCATGGATGATGCTAACCTTCATGAGAGCAACTCATTGCACGTTCTTGATCTCGCATTTTCTGCTGACATGAAGTAAATCGATTATATTGAATTAATTGCTAGGACTGCTGCAGAAACGTTTAGTAGACTGTGTCGTGTCAGACAATATTTTACGACCAAACCCAATTTGCATATTTATAAATCTACCATTTGACCGTGCATTAAATACTGCTGCCATATGACGTTCTGTGCTTGGGCTATATGTCTAGAGATTCTCGATAAAATCCAAAGACTGTAATGTTATTAGTCCTGCCCTGGCATCTCGGCTTCTGTCACATTACCATCGCCGTGATGCAGGTTCTCTTTGTTTTGTTCTGTAAATATTTTCATGTCAAATGTTCTGATGAGCTTTCCTCCTTGGTACCTTTAGTGCACTTTTATTGATTTTTCTCGTAATTATGTTTTCTCCGAGTGACCTCTTGCGTCGTAGTGACATTATCGCCTTGTTTGTGGTGAAAGGATTAAAACAAAAAGAGAACGTTCCTGCTGAAAAACGAAAATATGATGAAAAGTAAAATAGATTGAGGATCGAAGGAAAAAAAAAGGTTGAGCTGGGAAAACATTGTGAAAGACAAAGCAGACTGATAAAAATTCATGAGGGCAAAATGTATAAAGATAGATAGTAGATATGAACAGACTCAGATAGATAGATAGATAGATAGATAGATAGATAGATAGATAGATAGATAGATAGATAGATAGAAAGTTTAAAAAAATGAGATAGATAGATGTGAACAAAGGTGGATAGATAGGTAGCTAGATAAATATGATCAGAAGTAGATAGATAGAAATTTTAACAAAATGAGATAGATAGATAGATAGATAGATAGATAGATAGATAGATAGATAGATATGAACTTACTAAATAATTAACAGATATAGATAAAAGGATACGAACAGACTGAAAAAGATAGATAGTTACTATCAGTTTGAAATAGATATATATTTACAAAATGAAATAGACAGATAGACAGACAGACTATAGATAGATAGATAGATAGATAGATAGATAGATAGATAGAAGCAATGTCCGAGTCGTTATTATCCCTCCCCGTCCCTACTGTGTCAACCATTTATACAAGCTTGTTAGATCGGTTACTTACTGTCTTCCTCTATCCTTGTTATCGTCAACATCTCTTGTAAGTGTGAAATTTTCCAAACCTTTACAAAGAAATCATGAGACACAGAGATAAAGAATATATTGACATAGATATGAACCAACTGATGACTCCGAAGAGAAATAGAGAGAGAGTCGGAGAAAGAGACAGAGAGACAGATTAAAGCGACGAAGAAAAGAGAAATAAAAGATGAGAGAAATAATGTTAATTATTAGTTTAGATTTTGGTTAAAATAAGACAGAAATCATAATGCTGAATGAAAAAGATTGAATGAAAAAAAGAAAGAATTCATTTCTGAAATACATAAAAAAAAACAGAAATTCATTGCAACGAGAAATAACTTCTGGAGGATAGAATACAAAATGAAAGAAAGATTAATAAAAGAAAAGGAAATAAAAAATTAGCAAAAATGAAGGAATGAAAGAGAGAAGAAGAAGAAAGACATAAGTGGCGTAAAATAAAACGAATAAAAAAAAAGAAAGAATGGATCTTTGTGACTAAAATAAATTAAAGAATATTATATTAAAGACAGTAAAAAAATATTAGAAAGATAATTGACGAATGTAACTACAAAGAAAGAAATGAAAAAAAAATCCTGAGGGCTTCATTCAATAAAGGCGTTCCTTTATGATATTTCTTTTTCTTTCACACACTCACTTAAAGAACCGTGACGAAAAGCGGATTTGTTTCTACGAACCTGTCAAGGACGATCTGAAAAGAGCGAGAAAATGAAGAGAAAACGTGCAGAATGAGAAATCGACGCCATTTTGGCAGCTAGAAGCCTCGATCTGAGATTTTTGGTTGGGCATTTATTCAGTATTCTGATTATTATGTGAAATGAAAAATTACGAATCACACCGACATCAAGAAGAAAAAAAATGAACACAGCCTCTTATAGTTCTATTCTACACATGAACAGTTACGGCTCTCCACAACTTCTTAGCTCTTATTGCACATCCGGCAGCAAGGATTCTAAATGGGCGATTGCAAGTTTCGAGGAGTCAACACTGGGTTGTAAGCACCTGTTAGGGTCCAAACAAAAACAAAACATTATAATACACATTTTTTATGGTAAAAATACTAGCAATACATTTTTTATATAAAAATTACCAACAATATATTTTATAGTAACAATATCTACATAATAATAACTGCATTGACTTCACCCAAATCTGTTTAAAATAATAGCAAATAACATGAAAGATGTAGTGGGTATCTTCAGGCTTGTTCCCTAATTCGTTTTCTTTAACCAACAGAGTAGTGTTAGTCAATTAATCTAACAACACGTGTCTCCTGTTCGATACAGCAGTCGCACCTCTTTCTGTTGCCTCTTCAAGCACGTTTTATAGATTTAGTAGCATTTCAAATTTGCATAGGTTAAAAGAGACACTCACAAAAGTCTATACGACTTCGAGATCTATCTTGTTTAAATATACGACTTATAAAGTCGCCATTTTCTTTTGAGGACTTTTCTACATGCAGGACATGTCCGAATCCGTTTTTCGTACAGAACACTTTCAGAACATTAATCCATATAATATCCTACAGTTTCTTATATCCCACTGTATTACAAAATGTAACTTCAGCAAATCTACAACATAAAACAGACATATCACATCTTCTAGTAACTGTCCACACAAACATGTCTATGCACAAATGTTGAGTATCATCTACCATGTACTCAACTGTGAAGGCAGAATAACATAAAATTGTATTTTTATTACTTCCAAGCTCCCAAGGACATTAAATCGTCATTAAATGACCCACAAGATGTTGATATGACGTTAAACAGATATACCAGTTTACCTTTTATTGCACTGACTATCTTTTAACCCGTTACCATTATTTTTGTTTAGTAGCTTACTCACTGTTTCCCCTTGCTAATTGGACTATGTAATGTCGTAAATCCGATCTTCTACACACCTTGCGCGCGTCTAATATATTTAGCTGAAGATTCATCGGCGATAAATAAGAATGTCACCTCCAAATACCTAGATTATTCAATGAAAATAATCGTATATCGTTATTTGCTTCCTTAACCGGTCTGCTCTCCACCTGTAAGATTAAAATAGAGACGTTCGATTAGAGGTGGTAGTCATAGCAACTGGTTCAATATAACCGTTCAAGTTTAAATCAGTGAAAAATGTTAGACAATGAAATACCTTGCAGGATATTAACATCAGTCATGTTGATCAAAGGCAAAAATATTTGTAATCGTCTCGGTGAACATATTTTGCCTTCCATCGGCATGGTTGCTATTAACCTCCTGAGAAATAAATGTCCAATCCTTCTAGCTTTTTCCGCAAGCGTAAACTGGAACGATTATATTGAATCAATTGGTTCGTCTGCTGCTTTGGAAACTTGTTTCACTCTGTCCTGCTAGACATTTTCTGTCACCAGAATCCATCTTTCCTAGTTATAAATCTACTACTATTCACTTACAGATTCTTGACAAAATCAAAGGAAGAATTTTACAAATGGCATCGGATCTGACCTGATATCTCAGCTCCACTCGATTTGATTATCT
>CAHIKZ030002922.1:650000-817500 GCA_903632075.3 Acanthosepion pharaonis | reverse complement strand
CATGTCAAACCATTAATAATCACTGAAAATGTTTTATCACATAATAAAGTAAAGAAACGTGTAATGATAGATAGATAAGATAGATAGATAGATAGATAGATAGATAGATAGATAGATAGATAGATAAAGAGAATGATACATACCAACATATATATCTTGCGCTTGATACAAATAATCTTACATAACTAGCTACCTAGATAGATAAGTATGATACATACACACATCTATATATAGTAATAGATGAAAATAATATTAGATAGATTATGACCAGGCTGAAATAGATATGGTTAGACGAAGATATGAATATATATAATATATATATATATATATATATATATATATATATATATATATATATATATATATATATATATATATATATATATATATATATGTCTGATGAAATGGATCGTGATTACGATTCTAATGTAATAAATTATAACCATGGAATATTAGTCTTTTAACCTTTTACTCTTGCTCTGTCCTGAACATTTAGCTCTATCTGGATTCTATCCTCTTGGATATATATATATATATATATATATATATATATATATATATATATATATATATATATATATATATATAGATAGATAGATAGATATCGTTCAGAATCTTACCTTTAATAAGTTTTCAGAAGCGACTGCTTGACTGGTCTTACAACATATGTTAATTTATACACTCATTGCAAATATGAAAAAACAACATATGATAATTTATACACTCATTGCACATATCAAATTCGTACTCATAAAACTGGATAAGTCTTTTTTTTTTTAAATTCCTATCTAGGAGGGAGAGAATCGATTCACAAATGCCTTAAAACCTATTCGTTCTTTTCACGTGGGACCCATCTGTGTACTTCACCTTCTCCAGCGACTATACCAACATTTTCCGTTTGTTTATTTGAGTAATATTCTATGCGTTCTTAGCGTTGTTGAATGAGACGATCTTCGAAAACTAGGCTGGAAAAGATTTTATTTCGAACCAGTAGAAATACAAGGCATCAAATTCTTCCTTCCCCAAAACCTCATACCAATTCACAGATATATTTAAAAAAAAAAACATTTCGGTTAATCTTAAGTGAGATGCTATTTGAAAAAAAAAGAAGAAAGTCTTACTACCTTACGATCTTAGAATATTTTGTTCTTTGTTTCTCCACTTATCAATATATATCATTTTGTTAATATCTAGCTGTAAGAATATAATACGATCGATATTAAGTTAGCAGTATACATAAATATTTCTCTATGTAACCATTGCTTAAGTTGAGTTCACACACACAACGGGAATACACACTATACTCCGATGCCCGCTTAGATATACAAGAATCTTCGAAAACTATCTACGGTTTTAATGAACGTGATACGTGGCTTCTTCTTATTATTATTGTTATTATTATTTTTATTATTATTATTATTATTATTTGGGCTCACTGAAGTCTGGTATCTTCTGCCTTTCAGAGAGGAAGTGATACCAAGCCTCTTAGCACTTCCCTCTGTAGTCTGTGTGTGTGTGTGTGTGTGTGTGTGTGTGTGTGTGTGTGTGTGTGTGTGTGTGTGTGTGCGCGCGTGTGTGTGTGTGCATGCGCGCGTGTGTGTGTGTGTGTGTGTGTGTGTGTGTGTGTGTGTGTGTGTGTGTGTGTGTGTGTGTGTGTGTGCAAAAAATTCGAAAATATTTAAGCCAGATAACAATAAAAGAACAGGAATTAAAAAGACAAAAGACAACGATTGACATCGTAATTAAATTATTGAAGTTGACTGGAAAGTAAGTAGCCTGAAGAATTCCCCAAACAAGAGGTACGCGAGAAGAAACTGTTAACATAGAACTTACGGTTATATCTAACCATTTGGACTGTAAAGTAATGAAACATAACTAGTAACCTAGTACTGCGCTTAAATTCGTAAAGTCGATGTACCAAAAATTAACGGTCATCAGAGAAATTACCATGAACGAATTAATAAAAAAAAAAAGACAAAAGGAATCTATATTAGGACGGTGGGAAAGTGACTGAAGCCGAGATCCCTGGTTAGAAGTGATAATATTGCAGATTCTTTATCAATAATCTCTCTATATATAGCAGGAAAACCAGATCATATGCGGCAGCAATATTCAAGGTGTGGACGAATGGTAGACTTAAAAATGTGTAAAATAGATTCTGACAAGAAAAAAAAATGTCTAACACGATACAATTAGCCAAGTTGCTCCCCAGCAGACTTAGCAATTGATTCAATATATTCTTTCAACCTCAGGCGGATGGAAAACGTTAACCCCAGAAATAAGTTACTCTCCTGCGAGTTAGCATCAGCCATATTGATGAAATTCAAAAATGGTTTTCTAAGACGATAGTGAAACGTGTTCAGTTCACAAGAGAAGGCTCATGAGAAAACCAAAGGCTCTCTTTTCAAGTTTTCCCTATTCACATGCTATATTCGTGGAATGTTGGACATTAAACAGTGTATTTTAAGTCCTGTTCAGTCAAAGTGGGTCATTTTCCACTGTGAGACTTGTCGAATATGTAACGATCGCCATGTTTAAACAAGGAAAACTATGTTTTAAGTGCTGCTTTATTCAAAGTGGTCTATTTTCCAGCGCGAGGTCTGACGTATATGTAACAATCGCCATGTTTAAACATTTCAAACTACATCTAACATGAACCACCCTCCATTGGATCCATCTACACAACACGAATGTCACAGTTTACCATTTCCGAACTCACACTATTAGTAAAAGCGATTATTTTGAAGTTATTCTTCTCTATTAACTGTTAAATGTATTATAAATGAAAGGCAAAGAGCTGATAATTTTATCATCTCCGATAAGGTTTTGGTTAGTTGACTAAGAATTAATCGCAGTCAAATATGTAATTGCTTTCCAAACTAATATATACATGTCTTCTTTTTCTGTGTTCCTTCAGGAGTTGGACGGTAATGGCTCTCCACAATATCCTCTCCATTGTGGCTCTTTGTAAATCTCGTTAGGCCAGATCCTAATCCCTGCATTGTTCAACCATTTGCTCTCTTAGGCTTATCTTGTCTCTCTCTCTCTCTCTCTCTCTCACTCTTACCTTCCGTATACCTTGCCAGTGTAAAACTTTCCAAGCCCTCTTTTCTCATATTTCTGTGAAATTAAAATTGTCTTTTCTGATGTTAAGTATATGTGTTCTTTTTAGTTTCATTTTCTTTAAAACTTCTTCATTGTTCACATGTGCAATTCTCAGCATCCTTCTGTAGAAGCTCATTTCTATTACCTTAGCCCTCTTTTTCATCTGGAAACAGATTGTTCACCATTCGCTGCTATATAGGTGGACCGATATTACATTACAGTTAGGCAATCTTTTCTTTGTTTCTAAGAACACTTCCTTGTTGTTTCTTAATATTTGCTCAGGTTTTGCAACGCATTTCCGCTGCCCCAGCGCTTCTATGTAATTCGATGTCACATTTTCTACCATCTTTAAAAATAAAACTTCCTAGATATTTAAATTTCTATACTTGCTGGATTTTGAGAATTTGCAACTCGCATGTTGGACATTTCTCCTTTTTTTTCTGACTTCTATATATTCTGTCTTCTTACAATTGGCGTTTATTTCTTTCCTCTCGCTTTTCCTTCATTATCTTTTGTTCCTGGTATTTTGCTTCCTGTCTCAACTATTAAAACTGTATCGTCTGCATATCTAATGTTGTTAAGACTGTCCCCGTATTTATTAACCCTGGTAGGATTTAAAACTCTAAAAATCGACTCAATGTATAGTCTGAATAAGTCTGGTGAGTAGACACATCATTTTTCGCATTCCTCTTTCTATATTTACTGAATTATTTTTCCATCCGCATACAGGTGGTCTGCTTCCAGTTTCTGGATTATTCGAATATCCTTCCCAAATATATCAAGCTTACCTAGCAGTTCAAGTAGTTCTTCGTGACGTATGTGATCAGATCCTTACACTTGTGATGAAAATAAAGCATTTATTTACAGAACGATTCGCCTAATGTCCACCTTTGACAGGGTATTTAATTCAGAAGTGGATACTAACGATATACAAAATTTACACTATTTATTCGGACTATTGTCCTCATCTTTATTGCCATATTCACGATGTTTCGGCCGTTGTACGCTTCGGGCAGCTTCAGGTCATATTTTTTGGAATTTCGAGTTAGATTGTTCTATTTCTATGTGCCTTTTCTTTTGGATGACCAAATTCTAGTTAATCCCCTCCGTAAATCAAATCTCCATGTTTTTGTTCCCCCTGCTTTGTCCAGGTGTTGAACTCGCAACACTTTCGGTCATGTCACTTTTAGAACAATCAACCTCAATACCTGGCCACAGCAGAAAACTTGGCGAGCTGAGTTACCAAGCAGAATTAACTCCAACTGAGATATCAAAAAAAAAAAAATGGCATGGCACGTGGAATTAGAATAATTTACTTCTGTAGACTGCATAAAGAGTTCCGTTCGAGATTCCAACGTATATCACCTGAAGAAGGCCGAGGCGTAAAACGGCCGAACGTCGTGAATATCGCAATAAAGATGAAGACAAGAGTCCGAAAAATGCAAATGGCTTAGATAGTCACAATATCGCATCTCAGAATCCAAAATTATAGAATACAAATTAATGCTGAAATTACAGCCGATGACAGTGCCATCCTATACATTTATTGAACATCAAATAGATAATAAAACTGAAGCAGTTAAAATTATCATTACCATTTCACAAACCATCCAGTCAGTAAGCGAATTTTTGCAGAAATCTTACATATCTATAAGTCTATCATTCTTTCCATGCTTAGAATAATGCTGCCACATATGGTCAGGTGCTCCTGCTATATATCTAGAGATCCTTGATAAAAATTCAAAGAAAGATCAGCAATATTATTGGTCATAATGTGGCCTCTCGGCTTCTATCCCAACACCTCTGACATTTCTATAAATACTTTCATGGTAAATGTTTGGATGAGTTCTTCGCTACGGTTTATTTTTAAGGAATTTTTTTCCCGCTTAGACTTTATTCTATAGCAACATGACGGTTTAGTCCTTTCTTCTTGCTTTTCTTTAATTACCTTCTGTAGGAGTTCCTGGTATTTTGCTTTCAGTGTTAACTATTAATACTATGTCATTTGCATATCTAATGTTGTTAAGATTGTGCCTGCAAATAATTAATCCTGGTGGGAATTAAACATCTACGAGTCGACTCAATGTATAATCTGAATAAGTCTGGTGAGTAGACTCATCATTGTCGTATTCCCCTTTCTATTTTTCTATATTTACTCGATGTTTCTGGATATTGCTATAAAGGATAAAGATCTTCGTCTTATTGGATTTACGCGCCCAATGAGCATGTGTAGTGGCTTTATTTGTTTCGGCGGATCGAACCGTTTTTGACGACATCTCTCGTCGGGTATTTTTAGCGGGGGATTGGCATGAGTCCTTGACCACTACATAAATTGTATAGGGTCAAATTTGGGTACTAACAGCCAGGACGTGAAAGCATTTCAGGACTTCACCAAATGATCTTGTAATTTAAGCCTCGGTTTAAGGTTAAGATTAGGATGAAATTTCGGCAGATCAATCCATCAGAATCAAAAGATGGGTGAATCTTGCACGTTTGCGTCGAATTATAGGCCGACTTGGTGCGCACTTTGATGCCGGCTAGACATTAGGATATTGCATCAACTGTGTTAAGTATTGGCAACCCCGCCGATATTAGGTTAGTTTAGGGTTGTTTTTGTCCCCTAGATCATATTAACTTAGCTAAGGACATATGCTCATTGGAGCCTTTTATTTCTGTTCCTACTTTCTTTAGTTTAATTCCCCCTCCCTCGTTAGGTGGTGAGAGATGTCAATTCCCTGGAGGATGCGGGACGCGTTTCGTCTTTCGTGTGTGAGTTTCATATTTGTTGCTGTGTTCGAATGAGTGTGTGTTTCAGTGTGTGATTGGACGGATGAGTGGTGTATATTATTAAAGTCCCGCATTGATTTCGTCCAGTTAACTCATGTGCGGGGGGGTATTACTAACACTAGTCTTTTTTTTTTAGTTTCTTGTAAATAGATTTTGTTCAAAATTGTAAATACACGTCGGGGTGTAGTCAGTTATGTGGCATGCGTGATACACGCTTAGGCGATCATGTACCTTTCAATACATGACTGACGAAGCAATCTTTTTTCCCCGCAGGAGGTTGCCATTTCTTTCTGCAGTAGACCAGTTGCCATCCAAGGCTATAGAACCCGGTCTGTCTTACTATTTACCCATAACTGGGGGAGAAGAAGAGGATCCATACCTTTCTCAACGGTATTAGCACGTAAGTGAATGTAATGGATTCGACTGGAATTCGAACTCGGCTCTCCGATTCTTCAATCAGAGCCGCTATCCATTACTCCACAAACAATAATTGTAAATATGGGGACTAGTCAGGACTCCATAGAGAGATTAAGGTGGATATAGTAAGAATGGTAAGTAAGAATGCGTTGTTTTAGGGCAATGGTTCTCAAATGGTACGCTCTGGAAGATGTCTAGAAGATGTCTGGAAGATGCTCCCTGGCATTCCAGAGAAATATGTTTCCAAATATAAGAAATAAATATATATTTACTTTATTATATTGTGGTATCTGTCTCTCTGCGGACAGCCCTTGAGGAAAGCTTCGACGATGAGAAGCTTTGCCATATTGAATTGCTGCTCGATCCACCATGTCTAGTTCGAGAAATTTGATTACTAAAAGATGTATTATGTAAGATAAAATGATGACGAGGATTAGGATTGTTTATTTAAAAGTTGTCTTATTTATACTTTCATAGTAATTTATCCTTTCATAGTAATTTATCCTTTATAATTTATCACTTAATTTGTTTATAAGCAAATGTGAGAAATTAGTTATTTTATATTATCCGCTGATCATGGGTTGATGATTAAACATGAAGAATTGTTTCTTGAAGCTTTTTGGATTTCTATAAAAGAAGATTATGTGTTAATATCTAAAAAAAGCTCTGACCATTTTACTACATTTTACAACATCATATTTATGTGAGCTAGACTTTTCTGCTCTCACTACAATTAAGTGCAAAAAAAGAGGAACTCTTCAATGTATTGAGGAGAAAATGAAAGTTTGTCTATCAAATATACGCCCAAACATTTAAGAAATCGCTAAGAATCATCAGGCTCATGTTTCTTATAAACACAAGAATGAATAAATTTAATTTATGTTGCATTTTATACTATTTTTATTTCATTATTTATTTTCTGCAATATTTGACTTCATTATAACATATTTTTCCAAAATTAGAATGTAGTGTGCCTAAAATTATTGGTAGGATTTCAAGTGCATTCCGATTTCAAATAGTTTGAGAACCACTGATCTACAGTAGCCCAAGAAAAGTTTTTAACCAGGAGAAATAAACAACATCCAATTTGAAAATTTAATTACGTATTCCAAACTCAACATAAATTAACAGTATTTGGAACTTATATGGAGTAGGTCCTCCATTTGCTAGTTTCAGTGTTTGTATTCGATTTTTCATGGATTTGATCAAGTTATCAACAATCGTCTGATCCATATTTTGTCACTCCTTTAGCAATGTTTCTTTAAGGGTTGACACTGACGTGATTTTGGTTGCACGCTCTCGAAGTTTTCGGTCAAGGTGCTCCTAAACGTGCTCTATTGGATTCATGTCAGGACTTTGGGCTTCCCATGGCAGTGACTTGATTCCTTGCAATTCCTTCCAGAGCTTTTCTACTTTGCTCGTAGGACATGTCGCTCCATCTTCTTAAAAAAAAGTAGACATTCTTGTCAATCTGATTAGTTTCAAATTCCTTTCTCTATTATTTGACAGTATTTTGGACCATTCAACCTCTCAACAAGAATCAGTTCAGATTTCTCTCTAGACAAGACAGCGCCCGACACCATTACTCTAATCCCTCCATGTTTCACGGCCGCCTGCAGACATTCAGTGTTCCAAGCCTCATTCTGATTTCTCCAAACATAAACCTGTCTCGAATTTATAATTTACTTTTCTCTGACCAAATTACAGACTTCCAAAATATATAATCTTTAATCTGGAATTATCTCAACCAGTGCATACGCTTGTTCCTGTTAACCGCTCAAATAAAGGGCTTCTTTCTTGCAACTTCTTTGAAAGGCTAGCTCTTTCTCATTGCATATGGCGACATTTCCATGCTGTTGGTGACATCTTTGGCGCTCAAACAACGGTTTCTGAAGACTTCCTTTTTTTTTTGTTCGCTCAGGCACGATGCTTGGTTTTTCTGAACGTTGTTCCACATGACAATGTCCGTCTTTATTAAATTGTTTTGACAATATTAACTGCTTGGTGATCAACCTAGAAAAACCTAGCAATTTCTCTATTTGACTTTCCACACTGATGCCAACCCATTATTTGCCCTCGTTAAAATTCACCAATTTCCTTACTTCCGCGAACTTTCATTGCAAAATATAAGTCAACTATCGTTCATAGATGAGAGTAACTTGATACTATCAAGGTATGGTCTAAAAAAATTAACCTGGAAAAACCTAGCAATTTCTCTATTGACTTGCCACACTGATGGCATCCTATTATTTTACCTGGAAGAAATTCATCAATATCCTTGCTTCTACGAACTTTTATTGGAAACTTTTATCGTTCATAGATGAGAGTACCTTGATACTAACACAGTATTGCCTGAAAAAAAAAGAAGAGATGTTATTACACAAGCTAAAATTGTTGTAATCAAGTGTGACTAAAAACTTATCATAGCCTACTGTAGATCGTAACCAGGCTCGAAGGTCTTCGTTGATCTTACAGGGATTATGGGGATGGGTGGGCTATAGCCCCACAGCGCTGCCTAAATGTGAGTGGGTAGATTTGATACGGTTGAGTCATCATAACTATTTTCGATTCAAGATTACCCATAGGGAGGTTTGAACTCGGTTTTCTGATTTCTCAATTGCACCATCTGCACATCCAAGCTTACAGCACTTAGTATCCTCAAGTCATTATTCCTCTATAAGATGTTATTGGACTGAAGGGGTCGATCTCAGCGTGGAATAAGCCTGAGAACCATACCAAATGCTGAGCCAAACCTTGTGAATGATATTCTGTAGACGGAACCCGAATTTTGTATATAGTGTGCCTACAATTATCAGTAGGATTTCAAGTGCGGCCCGACTTCAAAAACTTTGAGAACTAGTGTTTTAGTGTAAGGAATATTGTCGAATGTTTGGGTCAGTGACTGAGAAGAAGACCATCCTTCCCCACTACATTCTTGATCTTGACATTGTGACACATTATTTTTTTTCTACAATTAAATATCGCTCTTCGCTATGGTGTCTAGATTCTTTAACCTTAAGCGCAGTACTACACTGGCGACGAAGTCTTACCAATTTACAATCAGGTTAACTAGATGCAACCGTAAGTTCTATGCTAACAGTTTCTTTTCTCGCTTGTGGAACACATATCTCCTTTCCTATAAAAAATACTCTCTTCCGAATCCAACAGATATGTGCATATTTTTTTTTTACATTAGCAGATAACGGTTAAAACAATATCATCTATTACATAAATAAATACATTAGTAATTTATCAGTTCCAAATAAAATAATCATATATATATATATATATATATATATATATATATATATATATATATATATATATATATATAAAAATAATAATAAAAAAAGAAAAAACAGTAAGATATATAATCCGGTGTTCTTATTGATATTTTTATTTTTACAAAACAATGCTCAATGTAAATTTACAAAGCATAAATATTATCTGTCTATGTTTCTGAGATGAGGTATTATGTACATTATTTACATTATTCGGACTAATGTCCTCATCTTTGTCGCCATATTTATCACAACGTTTCGGTCGTTAAGAAGGCCGGAGCGTACAACGGCCGAAACGTTGTGATAAATATGGCGACAAAGATGAGGACAATAGTCCGAATAATGTAAATAATGTACATAAATATTATAAATTAACTGATTTAAAATATGTTTTCTTCGCTACATAGGAATTACCATGATTCAAAAACCGAAGCTACAAACTTCAAATTCAATTATACAATTAAATAAAAAATATTAGTTCTGTTTCATCTTCCAGCGAATTTTGGAATAACTTATTTTTAAATTTACAAAGTTTAAAAGCACGTACAATCCATATTTTTTTGTTTCCAAGGATACAGAGAAATCCAATCATTTAGACATGGGTGGTAGTGTGTTCATTAACTATTATTGTATCAATTATGAGTTCCGTTCGAAAAAGAGGTTAAGTTTAGGGAGGGTAGGGGTACATTTTTCAACGAATTTTGACGTCCGTTCAACGCATGTTGTCCCTGTTTTGTTTTTTATCAACGACAAAACGTTTTCCGGTATTTCTTCCGTTAAATACGTACTTGTATACTTAAAGATTCTTTCTTAAAAGGGGTGTTTGAGTTAGAATACGTTATATTTAACTACAGTTATAAGATATTATTTTTATTGTTAATTACTAATATTTCTTTTTAAATCAAATAAATGTAATAGAATTACTTAAGTTATTTAAAAAATATTATTACATATCAAATATAAGTATGTATATTACCAGCTCCCATTTTTTACTTTTTATTTTTATTTTATTTTTAAATATTATTTAAGGAAATTTTTTGACAATACATATAAAATAATGCATTTACAAAGAAAAGTTTTTTCTTTAGTCTTCTCACATATTTCCTTTTTACAGATATATTTTATTATTACCCGCATTCACGCGCACAAATAGATATATCTACCCTTCGCCTTTTTCTATAAATATTTTCATGTTCAGCTGGGTTCGTCTCGATGATACCTAGACTCTGAATTTAAGCACAGTACAAGAATGGCGTCGCGATATCATCAATTTACAGTTGAGCTGGCTAGATGTAACCGTAAATTCTATGATAGCAGTTTCTTTTCTCGCGCTTCACGCTCGTGGAACTTTCTTCCGGATCTATGCTTTCCAGACAGCGCTATTTTAGGGTTTTATAAATAACTGGCCGAGGTACCCGGCGTTTTCTAGGTGTACATGGCTACATCTGTCTAGAAATGTCTGCCTGCGTCCTCGCTTGCATGTATCATTCCTTGCTATACTAAGCTAGTTTACGGTATGTCCTTCCCAAGTGTTTGATTGTTCTTAAGAAATTAATTCCATCGATAAAACTTCCATGTGTGGTCGTTGCTCGGGATTAAATTGTTTCAATGTTTTAGATATTCAGTAAATTTCCTATGGCCGTAATAACTTTCATATGGTATGGTATTGTTCACAAAGCTAATACTCAAACAATTTCAGGGATGAAGCGTCAGAGCTTGATTTAGCTGCAAATGTAAATGCATGAGCGCTCCCCTCCTTCTTCGCAGTTTTACTGCAAAGCTGGCGTTAATAAGAGGTTCTTCGGGAATTTTTCCCTTTTAATGCTTCAATAATCTTTCTCAAACAATCTTTGCATCAAAGGTTGTTCGGATGCCAGTTTAGGATGGAATCATATAAAGAAACTATTGATTATTTGTAAAAGCCGATTTCAGACCTAGTTTGTTACAGATTTTGTTCACTGAACAGAAATACTCTAAACCAAACATTCACACAAGACAATTTACGTGTCATATGTAATTTACTGTGGCAAATTTGGAAAGCATCGGATGAAAACCAGGGAATTATGGCCGAAAAATGGTCTTTTTGAAGACTTTATCGTGGTTTTTCGTTATATGTGAGGCAGCGAGCAGGACTAAAACCATCTTATTTCTTGCATGATTTTTTTGCTATCTACTCTTCTCCTGATTACTCCTCATCTGTTCTCCCCCCCCACCCGCTTAGTAATGATTCTGCTTTCGAATTCTTCCATATGTTGTAACATCTCGTGCCTCAGGGGCTTTACTACCTTAGACGTTGTGAACTCGATAAAAAAAATTATATTTTCATGGCAACTGTTCTGTCTAGCTTTTTTTCTTGGTGCTCCAACTACATGAATTTAAGCGTGCTACTAGATTGGCATCTTGGTCCCAACCTTTTATTGCCATTGAAATAGTTAAATGTAACCGCCATGTCTACCCCAGCAGTATCTTTTCTTGCACTTCTCGCCTGTGGAACTCCCTTCCATTTATTTGCTTCTGTGAAAACTACAATCTTCAAAAATTTAAATGCAGCATCAATCACCATCTTCTATCATCTTGAACTCTGTTCCTCTTTCCTCAATCCCCCCTATAGCAAGTCTTTTCTCTCTGTAATTCCCTGTGTACTAAGTGACATTCCTGCCTTGCTTAGGATGAAATGATTAAGAAAGATCAAAAAAAAAGTCCTAAGTTGAAACCTTTCAGTATCTTTGTAAGTTCTACTTTATAAAACAATGCTTTTCTGATTTTTATAGTTTATCTAGTCCTGTACACTTTGGGCTAAGATGTCAATCTATTTATTATCTAAATTGACCTTTTCAGTTGATCTTGCCAGTGGACGTTTACACAGAGGTGCATGTTTTGTAAGGTATTGCTTTCAAATTTCATAGATGTGGTGTGGCTTCCCTGTGTCTTTTCTACAAATATTTTCATGGCAACTGGTCTGTTAAGCTATCTTACCTGATGCCCTTACTACATGAATTTAAGCGTGCTACTAGATTGGCATTTAGGTCCCACCCTTTTACCGTTGAAATAGTTAAATGTAACTGCCACTACTACTCCAACAGTTTTTCACTTACACTTCTGTTGTAGAGTAGTTTTCACAGTGGAGGCTTGTATTTCACTAAGTCGTCCTAAATTAGGTTCGACGTACAAAACGTTAGGAACTTGAAATAAGAGTTAATGACGCAGCAATCTAATTGTGATGGTTGATACTTCAATGTCCGACAGACTCACTCAACACCACTGAGCTCAACTGGCGACCGCTACTACTACTACTACTTATTATGTGTGGGAGTCTATTAATAATAGAATAGGTACGTCAGATATAATAATTGAAATACAATCTCAATCATCATCTTCTGTCATCTAGAACGCTGGTTCATCTTTATTCCTTTCCCAGTCCCCACTATACCTAATATCTTCTCTCATTTTTTTCTCTCTGTAACTTAGCCGCTGCCTACTAGTAGCATTCCCGCTTTGTTTTGGGTGAAATGATTTAAAAAATGAAAGAAGAATAAAAATTTCTTTTCATTTTAATCGCTTCATAGTTCTCCCAGAAAAGTAAATTCACATATTTGCGTAATTGGTACAACCTTAATCTGAAATAGGCTCGCATCAAAGGGTACTCAGTGATAATCAAATTCAGATATAATTACCAACTAATCTGATTTGTTAACCATTATTACATATTAACTGTTCACTTTCAGTGAATTAATTTCGTTTTCTTCGGCCCACAATATTCTATCGACTTTATCGTGTCTTTTCGCCATTTTTGATTCGAGAGCCATTATCTTCGCATATTTGTCAAGTTTTCAATTTCCTTCAGGACAGCGCTAATGAAAACGAAAGTAAAAAATCACTGATATTTAGATATTTTAAATTTTTTTTCTGAAAATACCTTTTGGCAAATTTATTTGCGAAATCCAATATTTTTTCTTCCCCTTTTTCTTTTGTTGAAATATCACTGGAATATTCAATTTACTTTCTCCGAATGGGAAAACTTTTCTGACTTTCCACGCAAACACAGACACACAGACACAGACACACAGACACACACGCGCGCACGCGCACACACGAATATATATATATATATATATATATATATATATATATATATTGATCTGACATTTTATTACTTCAAACGTTATTATAGTTGATACTTCGTATTTGTAAAAAGAATGGGGCGTTTGTTTCAAATACGAAGTAACCAGTATAAAAATATACGCAGTAATAAATGTGCTGGACTAAAAAAATAACTAGATTAATTCTTTAGAAATTGTTTTGTTTACGATTCAGTTACGAAATTGAGTAGATATGACGCTTTTCAGAAAACATAAACTGGGAGAAATGAATGTGTCTTCCTTAAAAAGGGGAAAGCAAGCCGGACGGTTAAGACCAATGGATCACATGGTGGGTATCTCCTACAAAGAGGATACGCACTTTCGATCCCAGACGTGGAACACTTTTTTCTTTGCCAGGATTTATCGAATGCACAGACCGATAGACGTAATACATAATGTTTAATAAATAAATATGGCGCGTCTGTTTCACATATGTAATATATGTAATTATTATTTACTATTGTGAGACCGTAACATACCTACAACATGGACTCTTCCAGGACTATATAAAGTATGCGACATAACACTCTACGGGAGAGAGAAGAAGAAGAAGAGGAGGAGGAGGAGGAGGAGGAGGAGAGAGAGAGAGAGAGAGAGAGAGAGAGAGAGGGAGAGTATTCTAATACAGTAGTATCAGCCGCGTCCGACTACCAATATTGGACACTAGCACATAGTAAGCTCCGCTTACACTTACACTATCTTTGTAACCTTTTTGTTTAATATATCTTTCTTACCTGTAATCCGTGTTCCGTGTTTTCCTTCCGTGATCCCAACTTTGGGTCCACATCATTTACGAAAGCTGGTAACGTTTCATCATCACAATGCAGACCGTATTGTCTTTAGTCATGACGAAACGCTTTACTCTTAATGTCCAAGATTCTCAGACTTCGACGAAGAATGAGAAGGCAAAAATACGCAACAATCTGATCATTGATTCCCGACAGAGGATCTTCGCTTTCTTACCATATGAATCTTAGTTTTGTGACAGCCAACATTAATTTGCACTGGTCTAAGAAAAATTTACATTATTTTTATAATTATAATTCCGTCATATATACTGGGTGAATTAGCTACATAGTCGTCTGAATGGCATAAAAATGAAAATAACACTGATATCTCATTTTAACAGGTATATTTACCAAAATTACACAAAAATATGTTAAATATATATTAAAGAGTAGATTTATTCAATAAAATCGCCATTGGCTTCAACTACGGCTTCCAGACGACTTCGGAATCTCCTGCAACTCTACTGGACGGTCTCCTTGTTTAAGATGATGAATGATGCCATAATTCTTGCCTTCAGTTCCTCTTTGGTTTTACAAAGAGTCTTTTTGGTTTCTCGCTTAACTGCACCCCACACATAATAAAAAAAAATAAAACTGATTTACTTGGAAGGATCGTTTTAAATCATGGCTTTGATCTGACCAGCAAATTAAGGTGTTCTTTTCTTATCAGAACGACCAGAGTGAATTTTCCGAGCTGCCGTACCTCCGTAATCACCATTAGACTCATCCAACTCTTTCCGAATCCTCTGCACTCTCCTCAGATTGACACACAAACACTCTGAAATATTCGTATTGGAGCTTCAGGCGCAAATAACAAGTAGTACAGAATGCCATTTCCAAGATTGTGGCCGGGCGAATTGTGTCATAGTGCTTTTTTTTCTCGAAGTAGGTGTCCACCGTCGACAAAAAAAACCCAACGCGCATGTGCGAAAATAAAAATATAAACTGTCGTCAATTTACCCATCTTAAACTATATTAAAAAGGTCTAAAAAAGTAATGGATTTTTTGCCTATTAATCTGACAAATTTTCTTACTTTAAACTTTACTTTTTAACTTTACTCATATTCAGTAGACGCGTATATATATATATATATATATATATATATATATATATATATATATATATATATATATATATATATAAGTGGTAGAATTTTGAGTAATTAGAATAATCAATATAGTAATTCATTGAGTCTAGAAGAATCCTCAATAGAATTCAGAAATCTGGACGGCCGTTTCGTCCTATATTTGGGACTCATCAGCAGTGCGCATCCACCACCCAGACCGGGTTCAATTCTCGGTATTGGATCTGCATATATATATATATATATATATATATATATATATATATATATATATATAAATATATATATATATATATATATATATATATATATATATAAATAAGCAATCTATAGAAGTAATGTAACGTTTATTAATCCGACAGAATTTTAACTTTATTTTAATGGATGCACATATCTAAGTAGACGATATTCAGTCATCACCCCCATGAGGGTGTCATGTGGCACAAGGCCTTTTTAACGTGGCCTCCTTCGGGTTCCTCCCGCCCGTAGGAAGAGAGTACAACCGTGCAGTCGGTTCAAAACTTGAACGACTGACTCTAAGAAGACGCTCCGTTTATTTATGAAACTGTATATTTATTTATTTTCATCTACCGGCCTGAATATTCGAGAAATATTATTAAAGAAAAATATGTACACTCCGGCAGCGTTTGAACCTGTGCACCCCTGACCAGAGGGGACCGTCGTTAGATCCGACAAAGTTTAACAGACTTAGTCAAGAAGAAGCTTTGCCGATCAAGCTGAATAATACATTTGACCGAAATCTTTCACGTCATAGACTCTCGAAATTATCCTATCCGTTCAGTTTCTTATCAAAAGTAGACATTAGTAGTAGCAATTTTCTAAAGAACTCATGAGGTTTTTTTTTATTCACTAATCCAGAAGATGTTATCAATTTATACTTTATTTTTAGAAGATGCTCACATTTGAGTATGCGTTCTGTTTATTTAATAAAGTGTCTTTATTTATTTTCATCTATCGTCATGAATATTCGATTATTAAAGAAAAAGATGCACTCTCCAGCCGGACGAGAACCTGCAGTCCCCCACCCCCTGGGTAGACGTAAAGTGTGTAAAACTGTCCAAATGTTCTTGCTATTCAAACGCTGTGGACAGTTTTTTATGTTCAGAAAAGAAAACATTAATACGAACAGAAGAAAAATTGAATAAAAGATGAATCGCAGTATCTTAATTGCCAGTCGTTTTTAACGATATATATATAAATATATATATATATATGTGTGTGTGTGTGTGTGTGTGAAAAATATATAGAAAATAGGAAAGAACTCGTTAGGTAAATAATCCAAAGTTCTTTAGAATTTTTGTTATTATTTTTTTTAAAAATAGTGCTCGATACAAAAGTAGAGCATAAATATAATTATTTATTTAAAAATATGATTCCAACACGCTACATAAGAGTTCTCATGTTTCAAAACAAGACCCGAAAACTTCAATATAATTATTTGAATTAAATTGAATAAAAGTACTAAGCTCTGTTCCATCTTCAAGTGTAGCGTGTTGGAATCATATTTTATATATATATATATATATATATATATATATATATATATATATATATATATATATATATATATACACACACACACACATATATATATATATATATATATATATATATATATATATATATATATGCAGGCTGTAACTGCAAAATTGTCCAATTTTAGTATCTTAGTATCGAAATTTTATATCTTAGAAATGACTAAAGATATCTTACTGAAATTCTCCGAAGTTTTTATAACAATATATGACTATACTTTGACAAATGCAACGTATACTTTCTCGCTTAAGAATCCTGAATCGATCATAAACAAAAATAGCATGTTCATCATTAACTAATCATAGCTAAGGAGTGGTAGCTCAAAAAGGATTGAAATAATGTTTATATATATATATATATATATATATATATATATATATATATATATATATATATAATTCCAGCATCATATTCCAACTTATTCAAGATGATCTTCGTCCTCTCTGATCTTCTAACTTTCTGTCCTGGAGTAACAAGGTTTCACACACGTTTCACGAACAATTTCATTTTCAATCTTTTTTCACTGCTCTTTGGACTGTCAAAGCTGAAACTCTTCTCTTTTCTAACTACTCTTTTTCACTATATGTTGAAATGATGTTCTCTCTTCCTGTTGTGACATCCCGATTCAGTTTTCCTCTCAACTGTTCGCCCTTTTTTAAAATTTATTCATTGTTCTCTTGATGGTTCGTTAATTGACTTTGAAAATGGTAGCCAAAGTATGAATGCTGGTACCATTACTGAAGGCCTTAACGATTTTTTCCTCTCTCCATTGCTCACTTGAGAAGACAATGGGGCTTTACACAAGAGGATTTTAAACTGTTTTCTTTCTAGCTGAATAACTCAAATGTTTTTTTTTCGGTGATTCTTACGACAAATGGTATCAAGATAACGAAACGACTTAAAACCTGTAAAAAAGAAGTTAAATTTGTTTAATGGTTTTATAGATATTAAACATTTTATTAGGTGGATAATTATGCTTTAGCCAGACTGATTTGGACAAATTTTCTGTTACACCCGTTATATATATATATATAACAATTCTATCCTTGCAACCCTGATAGCATATCTATCGTATGATCAATCAGATCCTGGCAAGATCTATCTTCTGACCATTAAGTGTCTGGCAGCAGATCTAGCCTATGCCCATTCCGAGCCTGGGAGCAGATATATCCTATGACCAATCAAAGCCTAGAAGAAGATCTATCGTATGACCAGTCAGAGCGTGGCAGCAAATCTATCCACTGACAATACAGATCCTGGCAGGAAATCTATCCTATGACCAATAAGAGATTGGCACCCAACAAATCTGTCCTATGAACATTCAAAGCCTAGGAGCAGATCAATCCTATGACAAATTAAAACCTGGCAGCGGATGTATAAAAAGGCCAATCTGAGCCTGGCAGCTGATCTAGCTTATGATCAACCTGAGCCTGGAAGCCGATCTAACCTATGACCAATCAGGGCCAGACAGAAGATCTATTTTATGACCAGAATCCGGCAGAACACCCATCCTATGAACTTTCAGCGCCTGGCAGCAGATCTATCTTATGATCAATCAAAGGCTAGCTGCTAATCTATCTTTTGAACAGTTACAGCCTGGTAGCAGATCTATCTTATGACCATTCAGTACGGCAGAAAATCCATCCTATGAACATTTAAAGCCTGGTATCAGATCTTGATAAATCAAAGCCTAGCTGCATATATATCCTATGATCCTTCAGATCCTGGCAGAAGATCCATCCTATGAACATTCAGCGCCTGACGTCAGATCTATCCTATGACTAATCAAAGGCTGGCGGTTAATCTATCTTTTCAGCAATTAGAGCCTGGTAGCAGAATTATTCTTTTACCAATGTGAACTTGGCAGCCGATGTATCCTATGATCCACATTTAATAGCTCAAGAGGTGGACAAGTATATGTGTTCCTTTACTGGAAATAATCTGGAATAAATAGTCGTTTCCTTGGACTGCTCCAGGGAATATATGGCTCTTGACATGCTCTACATTTACCAACGCCTGATCAAGTCGAAAATTTGGTACTGCAGCCATATCTGGTATGGAGTTAGACGATCCAATTCTTCCAATTTTGACAGGATTTCTTTCTTTTTTTAATCCAGATTATTCTGAAGATTATTTTCTTACAACAATGAATTGGCGTGAAACAATATATATATATATATATATATATATATATATATATATATATATATATATATATATATATGAAGAAATACAGTCTTAAGATGTGCTATATTTATGGGATAAAGTGCTCAACATCAGAGATAGAGCGTGTGTAAATATAAAAGTGAACATAGAAGTCAACACTTAGAGGCGACAGTCTGTTTCATGCTAGATGCAATCATCAGGTCACGAGCGCTGTTCTATGTTCATCTTTTTATATATATATATATATATATATATATATTATGACATTCGCAGACAGTACTGTTTCGCTGTGTCACACCTCCTCAGTGCGACTAGACATCTGAATACTTTAAACCCGGATCTAAACCCAAAAGATCAGTCAGAGTTTACACCACTGAGCTATCTTCATTCGACAGAGAGAAAAAACTAAATCTAGCGTATTGTTTTTTTAAAAATGTAAACAAATGCCAATCAGCCGGAGTGCTCCAATCCATTTTATTGAAGAGCTTTGCATTAACGCTGGTGGCTGTTGTTTATAGAATTAGCTTATCACTTAACAGTTCTCAATTGAAATATATTTTCAAGAATAATTTTTTTGCGGATTTTGTGAGGTAGTTTTACCTACATAACATTGAACTACGTAACACAAAAAGATTAAACAGGTCATAACTTTGATTTAATAAATGTCGCCCTAATTAGAAAACTGCATGATTTATTACGTAGACAATACTTAAAAGGAATACTGATAAATAGTTTCCCATGAGTAAATATATGCATATATAATAACGAAATAAAAAAATAAGAAAGAGAAAGGTTTTTAAGCTTTTCAGCTGAAAATCCCTTTTATGACCAGTCTTCAGAATTTTAATTTCTTTTTCCTGAAATGTTACAATAAATTTATACTGCGTGTTCTATTTTTATTGCCTTTAATGCAGTCTGATCTTTAAAACTCTTATTACCACTTCAACGTTTCCATAGGACTGAATACTTGTACAGTTTACTTGGTACGTTGAATTTTATTTATACTTGACGCGCGGACATAGTAATAGACAAAAAATGTGAACGAATATTTAACAGAAAATGCACGACTTTCTTTGAATATGTATTACCTGACGGGTATAAAATTTCCAATAACCTCATAACGATACACGGTTTAAGGATGAAACTTTGCAATTTAATTATTTGTTGTATATTCAAAATGCTGTTTAATATCTTTCTCCATAAATGAGTTAATTAAATTTTCTTTTCAGTTGGTATTCACTCAGTCGGAATATCGTATCTTAATTATCCATAGCAACATTTTTGTCTGAAATTAATTAATTTATTGTATATGTTCTAATAATGTGCTCGCTATAACTTGAATCAGTTTAATTTGTTCGTTTTACTGAATCTTAATTTAAACAGAATTTACAATTTTTTTTTTCGCAAACAGTACAAAGAAAGGCAATGAAATGTCTTGTGTGTATTTATACGCATCTAAAAAGTACGGATAATCTCGCAGAGATTAAGTATTTCAAGTTTCGTTGTATACTATACTAAATTTAACACAGCCAATCTAATTGCCAAAAACAGTTCTTCTTTGCCAACTAACATAATACAAACGGCAAACATTGTATATCAATTTAGATGTCCTTTAGGAGAATGCGTCTCTGATAAAAATCTTATATTATGTTGGTATACTTATGTTGGTTTTACAACGACGATGCTGGCGAGACAACTTACATTTTACTTGGATGAGCATAGTTCAATCTTGGAGAATTTAAAGGAAAACTCATGTCCCAATTCACAGTTTCGACAAATATTAGCTGAAAACCCATGTATATTACACCAAAATAATAATGTGCAAAAACATATAATTCTAGAAGGCCTTTATATAAATGTATCAAAGCCAAAATTAAATAAAGTCTGCACTGAGTATAGCAATAAAGATCTTAAATGTTTGTAGCAACAAGTTTATATATATATATATATATATATATGAGTGCTGATGAGTCCCAAATATAGGACGAAACGGCCGTCCAGTGCTTTCTGCATTCTGTTGAGGTTTCTATCAGAATCGATGAATTAATTAAATATAATTATCAAATCCTCCTACTAATTACTATCTGTGTTTATCATCGCTTGAACCGGCTTCTAATGCTCCAGTTGGTAGCGGCTTGGTGAGAGTAGTCGTGGCTCCAGGGGGCACAGTCCTATGGTCACAGAGAACTCAGTTGAGTTCCGCCACGGAATATGTGAGCGAGCGGCGTTATGTTGAGTCTGATTTGGAATCTCTTCGTCACCGAGACCCAGTTGCAACAGTTGGTATGATGTTCGCTCGACAACCTGTCAGGGTTTCAATTCTCGGTAGTGGATGCGCACTGCTGATGAGTCCCAAATATAGGACGAAACGGTCGTCCAGTGCTTTCTGCATTCTGTTGAGGTTTCTATCAGACTCGATGAATTAATTAAATATAATTATCAAATCCTCCTCCTACTAATTAATATATATATATATATATATATATATATATATACGGAACCTGACGTGCCTTATAACCGATTCGACCACAGAGGATCATTCGGTTAGCAAATTCGAATTTACTGCTTTTAAACTTCAATCATCCATGAATTTCTCACGTACATTCATATCTGCTCAAAGC
Organism: Acanthosepion pharaonis; assembly: GCA_903632075.3. NCBI lineage: Eukaryota > Metazoa > Mollusca > Cephalopoda > Sepiida > Sepiidae > Acanthosepion > Acanthosepion pharaonis. The sequence goes on along the minus strand of CAHIKZ030002922.1, from coordinate 795,554 downwards.
GTATCCAAATGTAAACCAAATGACGTCAGACATTATGAAATGGACAAAGTCCGACAATTATTTTCAGACATTTTTATGTTGATACATTCCTTTTATAGATACAACTATTCAAGTAAATGCTCTGTTTATAATAAACAGTATTAAACAGCATTTACTGGCCTGAATGTCCGTAAAATTTCCATAGAAAATATTCGTCGTCCGACAGGATACGAACCTGTATCCTATATGGATGGCACAAGAAATTTATGGAGACAGGGACAGTGTTGGATAAAAGGAGAAGGAGACGACAAAAAACATCTGAGGAAAACATCGATCGTGTAAATCGAGTACCGTCTTGATGTGCTTCATGCAAATAATGGCGTCCATATAGTGGTGTATTAAATTAATTTAAAAAAAAAACTTCAATATCTACTCATTTTGTAACAATTTCTACATCTTTACCTGTTCATTTTCTTCTGTAATACATTTTTAAAACTGTAAGATATATATATATATATATATATATATATATATATATATATTTATATATTTATACATACATATATATATTTTATATTTACACATTCTTTTTATAGATACAAATATTTAATTAAATGCTCTGTTTATAATAAACAACATTTACTGGCCTTAATGTCCGAGAAATTTTCAAGCTGGTGAATGTTTAATACTGTTTATTATAAACAGAGCATATTTCTATCTATAAAAAGAATGTATAAACATAAAAATGTCTTAAATTAATTGTCGGGCTTTGTCCATTTCATAATATATATATATATATATATATATATATATATATATATATATTCAGTTGTATCAGTATGATCTGTGATCATCAGACAAACGAGTTTATTTTTTATATTTGGATCTATTTATGTTTGTTTGTGTTTGGTTATGTTTGTTGGGAGGAGGAAGTCCGTGCTTGTTTGAGATGAGACTCGCACACACATAAACTCAATTACATACAGATGTATGCATTTTTGTTCACACAAACACACCCATATAAACAATCACAGGTTAGGCGCATATACGCATCCATGCGTTTGAGCATACATACATACATCTTTACCTGTTCATTTGCTTCTGTAATACATTTTTTAAAATTGTAAGGTGTATATATATATATATATATATATATATATATATATATATAAAGATATTTTTTTATATTTATACATTCTTTTTTAAAAATGGCCTGTTTCTAATAAACATTATTGAACAACATTCTCGGACATTCAGGCCGGTAAACGATGACGGAGGTTGAGAGTATCTGAATAATCATAATTAATTCATTGATTTTAGAAGAATCCTCAGCAGAGTCCGCTGGACGGCTGTTAAGTCCTATTTTGTACTCATCCGCATTGCGTATCTGCTACCGAGAATCGAACCCGGACGGTTACGATATGACGCAAGCTTCATCCCCATTAGAATAATGGGTTTCGGTGACGGAGAGGTAACAAACCAGACTGGATATAGCTCCAGCTCTTCACAAATTCCGTCACGTGACTCATCCGAGTCTACATATACCAACGGACTGTGTCCCCATGAGTCACGTTTTCTATCTCCAGGCCACTCTATCCGGAGCATTGGAAGCCCGTTAATTTATATATATATATATATATATATATATATATATATATATATATATATATATATTATTAATGTTAATATAAAGTCGACGTCGGACGTTTCGGTCTATTTAAGACCATCTTTAAGACGTCGACTTTATATTAACATTAATACTACAAATTGCATATTCAGATTTTTGTTTGTTTTTTCTGTATTTTTTTTCATACTGTCGGATCTATATCCATATATTTGCTTACATATATATATATATATATATATATATATATATATATATATATATATATATATATCACTGCTTCAACCGAACAGTAAAGATGTTTTGAATTTAAAGAAATGCGTGTACACATACACAGCAAATTTAATCCCATGAAGATGATCTCAGACGAGACTGAAAGAAAATGTTGGTATTTTTCTTAATCAACCTTGTACGGCTCACAAGAAATTGATTCGTGGACACGAAAGGATTAAAAGAAAAATAAACAGACATAGTATGTTTAAATTATTTAACCAAACCTGTTTGAATAAAAATATGCTGACAAAATACACACACATATATATATTATTATTATTAATAATAATAATAATAATAATAATAATATATATATATATATATATATATATATATATATATATATATATATATATATATATATATAGAATGAAATGAACAATCTATTTTCAAAACCCACTTTTATTTCTCTTCATCATATTTAATATGAGTTAAAAATGTAGACATTTCTAATTTTGTTTATAACTTTGTAATTTTTGTATTTTTTTATATTTTTATTTTCGTTTACCTATCAGAATCCTATTAATAATGCATACATATCTTTGTTGTCCACCCACCTGGATTTCTTTGCTTGGGTTTCATAAAAAGAAAATGGTTTCTCGCCAAAAGATCAATAGTTTTGCTGAACTTGAAGAACTCATTCAGTTAGCAGCGCAGAAGATAATTCCTGAAAGGCTTCAAAATGTGTTTCGCAACGCTAAGGATACATTTGAAATGTACAGGCAGCTCATGTCGAAAGTTTTCAATAAAGTTCCGACGGAGGATTTATAAATCTATTTCTTTTCTATATAATTATATCGTTTTTTTTTATTTTTGTTTTTTTTTTCGTGTGTGTGTTTTAATTTGCCCGATTTCATTGAAATAGTTAATCTTGGAACACTCACTCTCTCTCTCTCTCTCTCTCTCTCTCTATATATATATATATATATATATATATATATATATATATATATATACATACATGTTGTATATATAAATATATATATATTATGAAATGGACAATGTTCGACAATAATTTTAAGACATTTTTTATATTTATACGTTTTGTTTTTTTGTTGTGTTTTTTTGTAGATACAAATATTAAAGTAAATGGTCTGTTTATAACAAACAGTATTAACGACATTTACCGGCCTGAATGTCCTAGAAATTCTCATAGAAAATATGCGTCCCCCGACAGAAATCGAACCAGTATCCTATACGGAACCGTCATATAGCCTGACGTGCTTTACCGATTGAGCCACAGAGGAGCGTTTCGGTTAGCAAGGTAGATTTTACTGTTTTTAAACTTCAATTCTCCATGATTTTCTCTCGTATATAGTTATCTGCTCGATGTGCATCCAAATGTAAACCAATGACGTCACATAATGAAATGGACAAAGTCAGAAGACACATATTTTCTATGAAAATTTCTCAGACATTCAGGCCGGTAAATGTTGTTTAATACTGTTTTTTATAAACAGAGTTTTCACTTAAATATTTGTATCTATAAAAAGAACGTATAAACATAAAAAATGTCTTAAAATTATTGTCGGACTAGGTCGATTTCATAATGCGAATTATTTTACAAAATGATGAAGGATTTCATAATATGGATTATTTTACTAAATGATGGAGACAATTTACAGTTAGAATAAATTATCTAAATAACAGATTCCCCGAGACCCCCAGTGGAATAAATCAGGTCGTACAATAAACACTCATATCTACATACCCATTTACACGTATACCTACATATGCATATATATATATATATATATATATATATATATATATATATATATATATATATACCCATACACATATATATATATATATATATATATATATATATATATATATATATATATATATATATACACTCATTTGCACCATTAAGGTTCGGTAATATTATTAGAATACCGAGTTGTACCTGAAATTTTTAAGAGGAATATATATTAAAGTAAAACTTTAAACTGAGGGGGATTGCATCAATTGGCGGAGGGTGGTGGCTATGTATTTTGGTAGTTGGGAGTGATAAGGTAAGATCTATATTCTTATATAAGGTTGAAACTGCTTCTATGCCTACAATTTAATACTATTTGCATTGATCATTGTGTAGAATTATGTGTAGAATTTAAAAGAAAAAAAAAACGTCAAGGATCCGTTTGTATGGTGAATTTTTTTTTTTTTTAATTAAATGGCAAAGCCTAACAACAACCACAACAATATTTGCAACCTCTTCCAGCAGGAAAAAATGAGCTATTATGACATTTCCGGATTCAAAGAACTTTTTAAACCAGAAATCCAAACTCTTAAGTCCTTGATTACATATTAGAAAATTCCTCTTAAACACATATTAGGCTTGATTTAAAAATGTAATTTACATGTCAAATAACCCCCACCGATACAATACCCTTCTTCTTCTTCTTCTTCTTCTTCTTCTTCTTCTTCTTCTCATCCTTTTATTACACCCAACTTTGTGCGTTTATTTAATAAGATAGCGTTCATTAGTTTAAAAAAAAAAAAACTTTAAGATGTCATTTCATAAAAATCGCCTGCGGAAACCAAGACTCAACGAGATTCAACTGATCTCCTGATATTTAAAGTAGATAGCTAGATACATTGATAGAAAAAGATGACCATTCAATTTTTTTTAAACTTTCGAGTTTCCGATTTCGGTGTTTTACATCGGGATTACAATTATTAGTAAACAATCCAAAGTGAATTGAAGTTTTGTTTAAATTCGATTGGCACAGTCATTGTCAAAAATTGTGATAGATCAGTCTGTTAATCAAGACCTTCCAGTGTTTTTAGATTCCTGGAATTCGAATGTAAATCTATGAAAGGTGATGTCAGCTGCAATAGTCGAACATAAAATGCTTTACTGAAAAGTCAACTGATCTGACATATTTTCCACAGGCGAACGCACATGCACAGACACAGATGTTCATATCTAATCAATATATATATATATATATATATATATATATATATATATATATATATATATATATAAAAGGGATGAGATTTTGTGACTCCTGTATTGTGTTGGTTAAATTTGGACGAGGTTAGTATGTGTTTTAGGTTTTTAGATTGGCATTTGCTTTTAATTATTTTTGTTTGTTTTAGTATATTTTTCAGTTCGTCATTCTTGCTAAGTACGTCTTAATTTTCTTTTGTAATTTCTGTAAATAGTTCTAGATTGTTCTTGTTGTATGTTGAAATATATGCTAGAGTTTGTTCGACGTTACGTTTCTTTGGATTTCGTACTTAGTCTAAAGGAATATACAGGAATATATAAAGTCTGTATAATAATTCCTTATAATCAAACCGTATGTATGTATGGAGAGGAATATGCATACTGATATATATATATATATATATATATATATATATATATATTAGTGGCAAAAACAAGACTGCTCACAAGTACACACACGAACCATGCACAACATAGGAAGCGTGTATATCTGTATGTATGTGTGTATGTATGCATATATATATATATATATATATATATATATATATATATTTTTGAAAAATAAATAGAAAATAGGAAAGAACTGGTTAGGTAGCGAGTTGGAATCATATTTTAAATAAATAATTATATATATATATATATATATATATATATATATATATATAAAAATAAAGAGCGAAATATAAATATTAATATATATATATATATATATATATATATATATATATATATATATATATATATATATATATATAAGAGCACTCAGAACTTGTAGCACTCAGTATTTACATGAAGACGAGAAATACATTAACCTATTTTTAAGCTCCACCAATACCCTAAGTACTTCAGATTCAACGCGAGATAAGGATTCTTAAAATATTTCAAAATAGAACGGTGAAACATTCTGACGAAGCCAACCCAACTGCCCTCTGTTAATCATTTGAAAAACGCCGTTCTGCCTTTCATCAGCAGAGCTAATGCCAACATCCAGGTGAATGACTCTTTTTGTTTTCAGGCTAACGTGCTCAGCTGACATCAAATGGAAAGACAATATTGAATCCCTTGCTAGGCATCTTCTAAGAATGATTGTTCACTGTATATTGCTAGGCATCTTTTAAATATCTATAAGTCTGCCATTCGTCTATGATTAGAATATTGCTGCCAGATATGGTCCGTTGCTCCTGCTAAATATTTAGAGATCCTTGATAAAATCCAAAGATCAATCAACAATAATATTTGTCCTGATCTTGTGTCTTGGTTTCACTCATTTTCCCGTAACCAAAAAATTGCTTTCCTGTGCCTTTTCTATAAATACTTGCTCTGTGACAACTGGGGGAATAAGATAGCTAGTTTGGAAGAACAAGCTCAGCAAGGTGAGAGTTTGATGTAGGAAACGTGTCTTGAAAACAAAGCATTATATAAATGTTGACTATCGTTGCTGTAAATTTAAGCAGCTAAATGAAACGAATAAAAATGACCTTCAATCTGCTGTTTACTGAGGCAAGGAATGGCTTCTTAATTTTAACGTCTTCAAAAAGAAGCTACTCTCTGTTAATCATCCGAAAGACTCCGTTCTGCCTTTCATCAACATGGCTACTGCCAACATCCAGGTTAAGGACTCGTTTCGCCTTTCAGGCTAACATTCTCGGCTGATTGGAAATAGAAAGACAATATTGAATCCATTCCTAGTTCAGCTGCTAAGAATGTTTGTTCGCTGTATCCTGCTAGACATGTTTTACATATTTATGGCTGCTAAAATCATTGCTCGACCTACTGTCCTCGTCTTTGTTGTCAAATTCACAACGCTCCAATGATAGGAATTTCGAAACGAGTCCTTTATTGCATCCACCGTGTTACAATGTTCTAGTTCCACGTTCCATGCCTTTAACGGATATCTCAGTTTCTGTTATTTCTCTTAGTAACTCAAATCTCTAAGCTTTTGTTTACCTCCGCTGTGGCCAGGTATTGAACTCACAACTCTTTGGCTCAAGTCGCTGGATTACTTCAATCAACGCTTTTATCCACTGGGTCTTAATTTAATAAGAACAATAGAAGAGAGGAAATTGTGGAGAGCCATGAACCTATCATCGCTCACGTCCTAAAGTGAGACGGTACAAAGAAGAAGAAAAAATGATATTATTAAAAACTTGGCACCTCTTCATATGGTCCCTTAATCTATTCAAGTAATGATGTAGCCAAAAGTTAAGTTCCTAATTGATACACGTCAGGTGTATAATGGAGGCTAATACGTTAGATTATAACGAGAGTCACAAAATTTATCTTAAATTTAATCTCCACATGATAAAGAAGTCATCTGGTATTTTTTCCCATAAATGAAGAATAGTTCTGTATAAAATTATAATGCTTATCTTTAAGTGTTTTCGTCGAAATATACTGTCATCAGCGTTGCCACGTCACCAGTCGCAATTTACACTGCAATGGCTAGTCAAGAACAGAAAAGAAAGTTACGAATGATTGCAAACGGTCACGTGCATAGAAACAATACATTAGATTTCACCTCGGTTAGGTTGGTTTCATGTTCTGAATAGAAAAACTTCGTCGCCTGAATACCTGTAGTGTCATTAGGAATTCTGTGCACATTTTAACACACATCTAAACGAACATTAAAAAAAAATAGGTTTCTAGATGTACGAGATCTCAAGCATTCAATAAGAGTCGTCTTATGAAATACAATAGGAATTTTATAGATATAATGCCTATTTAAAAGAAACAGATAATGAATATATATATATATATATATATAGTGTATTCGGAAAAGGTGTGGATGGTTCGAACCAAAATCTTCACTAGAATCAAATCATGTTTTGGTGTATGGCTGTCGATTCCTAGGAACTGAGCTGCTTGACTCTCATACGAGTAACTAAATAAAGTGCTCAATTCGGTAAGTAGAGCAGACCTAGTTAAACCTAGAGAGCCAGACAAACCTACCAAGGTTTCACCTACGCGGATCGTCAGCGAAATTTTTATAGGTAAATAGGTTAAGTAAATAATCCGAAGTTCTTTAGTACTTTTGTTTTTATTTTTAAAAAACAGTGCTCAGTACATAAGTTGATCCTAAATTATAATTATTTTTTATGTAGTGATGGAATCATATTTTAAAAAATAATTAAGATATATATATATATATATATATATATATATATATATATATATATATTTACTCACCTGTATCACATCTCTAATTAACATTCACAACGCAATCGTCAGGTGCTAATTGTAAAATGAACGTTGAAAAATTTGCATACCGGACTATAATGATAGTAGAGGAACCCTTTTTTATTTATGGGGTATGGTGAGTTAAAATAAATAAAGATAAAATAGTCTAAATAAGACTATATACAAAATACATTTAAACACACTTACATATCTCCAACTCTAAATATATAATTATAATTCAAATACAAATATACATATCGAAAAGACATTCTAAAAATAATAAAAACGGACAATTATATTGTGTATATATATATATATATAAAATTCTTACAATTAACAATAACACATTTCTAAAAACATTTTTCGGATTATATTGTTTGCAAAGATGTATTCTCGCCATTTAAATCATTAACTTCTATATCTGTTTTTTGTATGAATGATTCATGTAATATATATATATATATATATGTATGTGTGTGTGTGTGTGTGTGTGTGTGTGTGCGTGTGTGTGTGCACAATTAGATAAACATTCAAACACATCTATTAAAATTATTTACATGTATATAAATATATATATATATATATATATATATATATATATATATATATATATATATGCAAGCTTCGTTAAAACGATTGACGTGGTGCGTAAGTTTTATATAATTTTACCTGTGTTCCTATAATCATTTTCTTTTCAGGACATAAATTATATATAATAATATCAATTATGAACACAGCCAAAATGTGCTGACCGTGTATAGAAAATAAAACATACCTATACCTCTAGATATATGCATAAAACTAACTATATATTCAGTTATATGTAAAAGAAAATTCATCGCTGATAATGGGTAAAAGTATACCAGAAAATCCTTGGATGTATAAAACATACGGACAATTTTTTTTATAAAATTTATGTTCAGAAACGAAGAAAAATTGTAAGAAAACCTGAAAAATCATATTAAAAAAAATAATCACATCATCTTAGTCTTTTTTAACGAAACTTGTATAAAGGAGGCATATCTGTCCAAATACACAACACATATATATGTATGTGTGTGTGTGTGTATTTTGGAGGAGTTCATCACTTAGCTGAGTGGGGTTGATTCAGTCACGTCTACTACGTAGTTTACTGCGCACATCAAGATAACATGTACACTCTTCAGGGCTAGTTGTCTTTTCTGCTGCTATTTTTCAATTTTGCTGTATTTATAAGTAGTTTACTGTAATTTGATATCTTTTTATAGGTGTGTGGTGTTTCACATAATGGTTGTTGTTTTTACTTAAGTAGTATGGGCTTGGTGTTTGTCGTTGTATTGTGGTGACGACCTTTTGACCGTATTTTACTTAATTGCTTCATGGGGGGGATTGGATCTTTTTACTATATTTGGTTGAACTATTTTATTCTGTCGATTTGTAGAATGTTATTCATATATATATATATATATATATAGAGAGAGAGAGAGAGAGAGAGAGAGAGACTTAAATATACACATATATGAAAAAATACATAAAAAAGTTAATATATAACTTTCAATATATCCAATGTATTTATCTAAACTGTATAAACCACCTATGATTCACATGATTATAAACACATCCAACTTATATAATAGAAACGACAAATAATATTAAATATACATTACTAATATTTTTCTATTTAATATGATATTAGTAAAAAAGGCATAAGCATGTATACAAGTCAACACCCGATATTTGGCGTAGGCCTATTCCCAACTATAAGACTTTTATAGGCTGAGAAAAACAAGCAGAAGCGGGGGAGTAATGGCCCATACCTCGCCATGAATCTGGGGTAGGCCTCTTCCCAACAAAAAGACCTTTATAGGCTGAGAAGTCATACAAGTCATACAAGTCAATGGAAATCTGGAAAATATACATGCATCTGTTTCTGAACTTAAACAAAATATAAATAAATAAATTTGATAAAAATGAAGATATATTTACGTTCGCCACGTGTAACGGATCGCGTTTTCGTTTCCTCCGTCCCCGGCAGAAAGGGTCAGTACGCTCCCGGGGCCGACAGAAGACGCCTCCGCCGACACGCGAAAGTGAAGGTGGAATTTAGAGTGCACCTTCCGTATTAATTTTAATTTGCATTAATTAACAAATGGTTATTCGAATTCCCTTATAAACCTTACTCAGGTTATGAGGCTACCTGATAAATGGTAGATGGATACGTCTGTACACGAGTAAAGGAAAGTCATTGGCTTAGTATGATAACATTAGAATTCGTTCTTTAAATGTCTTGTTAGTCGAACTAAGAATTTATCAACACCCCCTTTAAAATGATGTGGTTTCTGGGCTAACTTATACATCCTGATGCAGTTAACCAAAATAAGGTGAGATTTATGTAGTTGCATAGATGTATGCTCTTTTCATGCGTCTTGCATTCAGTACGTCCTGTGAGTGCGAAATTTTCTAAGCCCTTTTTTCCTCCTAATGCGCCGTAGAGATTTCATCAAGCTTTTCTGGCTACGTCGTTCACCAGATATCACTCATCTGGACTTTTTTTTATTTTGGGTTAGGTTAAAGATGTCGTGTATATCGTGTATCGAACAAAGATACGAGACATCACTGATCTAAAGCAAAAGATAAGTATCAGGGTCTTTTTTTTTATTTTTTACCTTTTACCCTGAACCTCTACGTTGCTTACGTGTTCAGTTAGGGCTAGTCAGGTTATGTTTTGTTTTTTTGTTTTTTGCTCTACCTGGCAGTTAAATTTAATTAAATAGTAATTAGTAATTTCACACCAAAGATGAGGACAACAGTCCGGACAATGATGTAAATAATTACAATACATCATCTCAGAAATATAGAGCGAAATTATTTTTCTGTCTTTCCTCATCCCTATTCTGCCAAGCTATAAGATATAGTTACACAAATGAAGATATATTTGCGTTCAGAATTAGATTTTAGTTTGAATTAGTAAATATAGGTTATTCGAATATCCTTATCAGCCATGCTTAGGTTATGAGACTACATGATAGATGGTAGATGGATACGTCTATATACGGGGTAAAGGAAAGTCATTGGCTTTGTGTCAGAACATGAGAACTTTTTCTTTAAATGGTTTGTTAGTCGAACTGAGAATTTTTTCACACTCACTTCAAGTATTCTGTTGTTTCTGGGCTAACCTATAAATCCAAATCAAACTAAACAACATAGTGTGATATTTGTAAAGTTAGTCCTATAATTTGTTTAAGTAACTCAAATAGGTGAATGTCGAGCAGCTCAGAAACCTAGATATAAACATATGGAGAAGTCTGCAAATTTCATGGAATATTTCTTAAATTTTCCTCGCCAAATTACAGACAAATGTATGCTGCTACAATCTCTTATTAGAAAACCCATGCATAGTATTGCTATGTCTGCAACTAGGAAGTCTGGTTATTCGTGTCGTGTTTGACAATTTTCTCAACAAAGTCTTATATATTTATAATTCTACCAATTGTCCATGCCTTGAATATTACTGCACCATCTGGTCTGATGCTTCCGTTATGTATCTAGAAATTCTTAAAATCCAAAACAGAATATGCAATAATATTGATCCTGACCTGGCATCTCGGCTTCAGTCAATTTTCTATCGCCGTAACGTAGTATACTCGAGCTTTGTCTATAAATATTTTTCACTATAATCTTAACCAGTTAAAGTCTTCCCCCACATGTCTCCATAAACTATGACCCTTATTCTGAAATATTCTACCTAGAGAAGATCTTGGGCCTTGAACTGGGTGAATATGTTTGTAAAAAAACAAATTCATTATGAATTTGGGTATACTACTTGTCAGTGTGGTTTCATTCGCTTAAGCGCAGTACTAGATTGGCCACAAGGTCTCATCAATTTAAAATGTAATTAGATGTAACCATAATTTCTATGCTAACGATCTCTTCTCTTGCACTTCTCTCTTGTGGAACACGCTTCTGGCTTCTTGCTTTCCAGTCATGTTTCATCTTCAAAAATTTAAATGCAATGACAATAGAAAGATATGGTAACCATAAAGCCACTTTACAATTTAAAGAATATATTACAAAAACAATTCCTGTGGCACCACAACTAGATGACTTTTAACCAACCATCATTTTCCAGCAAGATGGTGTAGCCCCACATTGAGGACTGCATGTTCGTGGGTTCTTAAATCAAATTCCAGATTCCAGACCGGTGGACCAATTCTCTGGCTACCTCGTTCACCAGATATCACTCACCTGGATTTTTTTTATATTGGTTTATTTAAAGATGTCGTGTATATCGTGTATCGATCAAAGATACGAGACATCACTGATCGACAGCAAAAGATCACTGATGCCATTGCCACCATGGATGAGGCTATGGAACAGCAAACATGGCAAGAAATCAAGTACGTTCTTGATGGTCTTCATGCAACTAATGGCGCCCATATAGAGGTGAATTAAATTAGTTAAAAAAAACTTCAATATCTATTCCTCGTTTTGTAACAATTTCCACCTATTAGTCTCTTCTTTTGCTTTTGTGATAATTTTTAAATTAACTTTATGGAGACCCTATATATATATATATATATATATATATATATATATATGTGTGTGTGTGTGTGTGTGTGTGTGTGTGTGTGTGTGTGTGTGTGTGTGTGTGTGTGTGTGTGTGTGTGTGTGTGTGTCTGTGTGTTCTGTGTGTTCGTGTGTCTGTGTGTTTGTGCGTATATATATATATATATATATATATATATATATAGAGAGAGAGAGAGAGAGAGATATAAATAGGTAAATAGATAGATATTTAAATATTTAAATTTGAGTCGAAAGAAAATTTCTAAAAAAAAATAACTAACAATTTAGCCGAAAGAACTCGCAATGAATAAACATAATTTTTTTACATTAAGTCCAGAAAAAAAAACATCATTCGTACGCATACAAGAAACACACAAAAATATTTTTTAAATATACGAAAGTGCCACACAAAGAGACGAACACACATATATACAGGTTGTCCATAAAGTCTCTTTACAATTTAAAAATATATTACATAACTGAGGAGATATCTTAATCAGATTTGTTCTATGTACGCAGTATTTATGAAAGTTTTTAATCACATTGAATTAGTCTATTTCAAGTATACTATTGATGAAAGAGGTGCTGTTAAATGAACGCCCTAACATTTCCAGACCGCGGGATTAAAAGAGATGGTCCAATTCCCTTGCTACATTGTTCACAAGATATCATTCCTCTGGACTTCTTCCTATGGGGTTATGTAAAAGATATCGTGTATCAAACAAATTTACTGGACATCATTGATCTAAAGCAAAAGATCACTGATACCATTGCCACTATTGATGAGGCTATGCTACAACGAACATGGCAAGAAATCAAGTACCGCCTTGATCTGCTTCATGCAACTAATGGCGCCCATATAGAGGTGGATTAAATTAGTTAAAAAAAAAACTTCAATATCTATTCCTCGTTTTGTAACAATTTCCACCTATTAGTCTCTTCTTTTACTTTTGTGATAATGTTGTACATTGTAGCGATTTTCTAAGCGCGGCTTAGACGTGGCACAAAGCCGAAAGTAGGGGCACCCAGTGAGGATCGAACTCACTACTCAATGATAATCGTTCTAGCGAGACAAGCTTGCTAACCATTACGCCACCTCGAAGTGCCCGAATAATATTTTTACATTGTAAGGAGACTTTATGGACACCCAGTATTCTGTCTTTATAATTCCTGTTCTTTTATTGTTCTCTCTCCATAATAAAGTTTCCTTTTGTTTCTCATATCCTCTGCCATTCAATAATCTTTTGCGCTTTAGTGGCTTTATGCCCTTCCTCAGTTTAAATGTTTTGTGTTATTTATGACCAGGTGTGGAATCTACAAAAGGGATTTTCTCAACCGTCACCCACTTGACCTGAATGGAATATAATAAATAAGTGAAAACCTTTGTGGTCAAGTGTTACTTAATCAGAATTGCCAAAATCCGTTTTTCAGGCTTATATAAACAGTTGCAGTTGCCATTGAAGATGATACTGTATCGCCAATGCAGATTTCGGCAGAGGGGTGGCGGGAAATCACAGTGCTTGCTGAATGAAAAGAAAGCTGATACATAGTCTGTCATAGCAGAAAGTGACCTAAAACAATGCCTTGAAATCTCTGGATAAACAAACAATTATATTTTAAACAAGTATCAAGGCTTCATTACACACTGTAATGTTTGTAACCACGTTTTATTTCCTTACGAACAGATGATGTGTACAGACCTACCTAACACTTTCACAACTGCATTTTATTATCATATTTGTCGGGCTTTACTGATCAGTTTTGAAAAAAAATAGAACATTTCAATTATTTTAAACGAACTTACCCGAAGCAAGGCAGAAAATCCAATAAGGCACAAACTCGCTGTGAAAGAATTCGAAAACAGACACATTACTAAGGAGGGAGAAGAATAGAAGAATAATCAGAAAGACAGACGATAACGATTGATATTGCATTGAAATGATTGAAGGTCAAAGTTGGTCGGAAAGCATAGATCCGGAAGAGATTTCCACAAGCGAGAAATGCGAGAAAAGAAACTACTAGTATAGAACTTACGGTTACATCTACCCATTTCAAATGTAAAATGATGGGACCTATCTGCCAATCTAGTACTGCGCTTAGATTCATAAATTCAAGATACCTTAGCGAAGACCTCACCCGAATAATTACCATGAAAATATTCATAGAAAAATCACAGGGGAGGAACTTTAGCTCGATGGGAAAGTGACTGGGACCGAGGCGCCAGGTCAGCATCAATAATATTGCTGATTCTCCTTTGGATTTTATCAAGAATCTCTAAGTAGCTGGAGCACTGGGCCATCAGTGACAGCAATATTCTGAGCCTAGGTGAATGGATGATTGTTATGTGATATCCATCCACTTATATGGCAGTGGATGCTGGAAAATTTCCCCATGGATGAAGAAAAAACTAGAGTTTACTTTGGTTTGTTTTGTTTTACGGGATATCAACCTCATTTAATGCCGATAACGTTTTTTTCCGGTAATATTTTTGTTTTCTCAAAAATCTATTTCTGTTAATATTTTTTTCCTCAAAAATGTATAGCTGCTAATATTATTTTTCCAAAAATATATAGCTGGTAATATTTTTTCTTCAAAAATATATACCTGGTAATATTATTTTTTCGAAAACACATAGCTGGTAATATTTTTTTCTCTTCAAAAATTTATTTCTGGAAATAATTTTGTAAAAAGTATTTCTGGTATTAAAACCTATTTTTACACATTTATAATGCTTTTGACTTCAGTTTCGGGGTTGACTATTTGCCCATAGCTGGGACCCTAATAGGTGCTACCACCCCGGGTCAGGCTGGACCTGGGAACACCAGCAATTAAGAGGTGGTTCCACGCTTCTCAAAGCCTCCTGATGAGAGGCCTTGCCGTTAGACGTAGTTTATCGTCTTACCCTGGACGTGGATGTAGTTTATCGTCATACCCAGGACGGGAAAAAACTAGAGATAGCAGAAAGGATATTAAAAATTCCATGGACGGAACGGATGAACAAAGAAATCTTAAAGAAAATGGCATGAAAAAGAATGCTTAAGCACAAAACAAGGAAAATACAACTGAAATTCTTTGGTCACATAAACAGGAAGGCAGTTTGGAAAACTTAACACCCCGAGGGCATGTTGAGGACAAATGAGACAGAGGAAGGCTGCGCACCACTTACCTGACGAATGGATGGTGGAACTGAGGTCGTGGGATTTAGCATAGGGAGAAAGACTGCTAAGAGCCACACGAGGAGGTTGTGGAGAACCATGTTTGCTTGTGTCCTGAACGGATGTGACACATAGATGATTTCTCTACGTCTTCCACAGTGATACACTAAAGTAAGTTTATTTGATACAGGTAAGTGCAAGAAATGTACATTTGTTTGTCTCCTATGGAAAAAAAACAGAATATTTATTGACCAAAGTTTTGTCCGATGAGTGAAAAATACTAAATATAGTAATAAATCTTTCGAAGCCACACACAAAGCCAATCGTCAGTCGACGCGTCCATTTCTTTCGACGCATTCTCTCTTCAGTAATTGAATTTCGAAGCAGCACACAGGTGAAGATGAACGCCATTTTGTAACGCTGGCGCCATTGTTTGGAAGTCAGCTGATCTTCTCGCCGTACAGACGTTAAATGTAATTTCTAGCAAGCCTTTCTTTCAAACTAGCTTATTTACGACACGTGTGTTTATACGATTACGACTTCTCCCAGGTTTCTCTATTTTCAGAAGCAGACACTTTTCATCGCTCGGTATCGCAGATTCAGTCTATGAAAAAGAAAAAGAATAACTTTCTGAAATTCACAAAGTGTTCGAGATATTGCTCCATTTGTAATGTGTATCATATATTGGGCTATTTATTGCATCGACTTTGTGAGCTGAACCTTCATCTATCATCTCGTACGTTCGATATCAGCGAACATTACTGGCTTTTGAAGGCATTTACTTGAATTTAACCTACTTGATGATTGTCTTGGGGCAATCATACTAAAACCAATAAGTGTTTCTTTCTGAAGTTTTGAGTTTAAGATATCTTTATACAGGGTATCCCATAAAATGAACGCAGCTTTTAAATAACAATAAATGCAATGTTTATTTACCATCAAACATGATTAATGTGTAAATGTTAATGAGTAAAATTAAGAAATATCAACAATTACTTACTTACAAAGACGATTAACAGATGAAATTAAATATTAAATGAAATTAATGCATGTTTATAAATGTTAAAACTGACGAGGTCAAAAAGTAAGTACATTTTTAGGGTACACTATATTTCTCTCTTTCTCTCTCTCTCTCTCTCTCTCTCTCTCTCTCTCTCTCTCTCTTATATATATATATATATATACACAGATTTTGCGGTGGTTAAATTGTCGTCTAAATGAAGCAAAAATAAAAATAACACTGACATCTTATTTTAACAGATTACACAGAATAACTTTCTTTTTCCTTTTTTTTCTTTTTATTCTTTCTTTCATTCTTTCTTTCTTTCTTTTATTCATTCTTTCTTTCTTTCTTACTTTCTTTCAGAACAATCCTGTTATAATCTTTCTTTCTTTCTTTCTTTCTTTCTTCCTTCCTTTCTTCCTTTCAGAAACATCCTGTTATAATCTTTCTTTTTATTCTTTCTTTCATTCTTTCTTTCTTTCAGAACAATCCGGTTATAATCTTTCTTTCTTTCTTTCTTTCTTTCATTCTTTCTTTCTTTCTTTCAGAACAATCCTGTTATAATCTTTCTTTCTTTCTTTTTTCTTTCTTTCATTTATTCATTCTTTCTTCCTTTCTTTCTTTCAGAAACATCCTGTTATAATCTTTCTTTTTATTCTTTTTTTCATTCTTTCTTTCTTTCTTTCTTTCTTTCTTTCAGAACAATCCTGTTATAATCTTTCTTTCTTTTTTTCTTTCTTTCATTTATTCATTCTTTCTTCCTTTCTTTCCTCAGAAACATCCTGTTATAATCTTTCTTTTTATTCTTTTTTTCATTCTTTCTTTATTTATTTCTTTCTTTTCTTTCTTTCTTTCAGAACAATCCTGTTATAATCTTTCTTTCTTTTTTTCTTTCTTTCATTTATTCATTCTTTCTTCCTTTCTTTCTTTCAGAAACATCCTGTTATAATCTTTCTTTTTATTCTTTTTTTCATTCTTTCTTTCTTTCTTTCTTTCTTTCTTTCAGAACAATCCTGTTATAATCTTTCTTTCTTTCTTTCTTTCATTCATTCATTCTTTCTTCCTTTCTTTCTTTCAGAAACATCCTGTTATAATCTTTCTTTTTATTCTTTTTTTCATTCTTTCTTTATTTCTTTCTTTCTTTCTTTCTTTCTTTCTTTCTTTCTTTCAGAACAATCCTGTTATAATCTTTCTTTCTTTCTTTCTTTCTTTCATTTATTCATTCTTTCTTCCTTTCTTTCTTTCAGAAACATCCTGTTATAATCTTTCTTTTTATTCTTTTTTTCATTCTTTCTTTCTTTCTTTTTCTTTCTTTCTTTCAGTTATAATCTTTCTTTCTTTCTTTCTTTCATTCATTCATTCTTTCTTCCTTTCTTTCTTTCAGAAACATCCTGTTATAATCTTTCTTTTTATTCTTTTTTTCTTTCAGAACAATCCTGTTATAATCTTTCTTTCTTTCTTTCATTCATTCATTCTTTCTTCTTTTCTTTCTTTCAGAAACATCCTGTTATAATCTTTCTTTTTATTCTTTTTTTCATTCTTTCTTTCTTTCATAACAATCCTTAAGGAGGGTGATAAACGAGTTCAAAGACACAGTCACGCACAACAACCAAGGACTGAAGAATTGTCCTGATGAAACAACATCCCCTGTTTTCTTGAACGCTTGGTCATTATATTCTGTTGTAACTGTTGTAGCAAGTTGGAATAGTACTCTCCAATGATGGTGTGGCCCTTTTGAAGATAGTCAATAAATATAATGCCTTTTGCATCCCAAGAAATTGAAGCCATCAGTTTTTCTGATGATGAAACATTCTAAGCCTTCTTTGGAACAGGCGAGGATGGGTATTTCCACTATATGAATTGCCTCTGGCTCAAAGTGATGAACCTAAACTCAACCTAAATTAGGAAACGTTCAAGAAAAGAAAGCTTGATCTGTCTCAAACAATGTCATATTTTTTGGTGATGCGATCAAACTGACGTTGTTTTTGATCAGACGTGTCACCCACCGTCCCTAAATCTTCTCTATGCCAAGTTCATTTCTAAACTCTTTCATGTGATCTGCTATTTGCATTTGGTCGTTTGAGTCATAATCAATCGCCTGTCATCTATCACCATGTGATAAAGAGGATCAAAGTTTTCTTCGGTGGTGGCACTTGCAGAACGTCCAGATTTTGGATCTCCTTAAAGACTCTCCTTTCACTTCCTAAATTCACCTGCCAACATTTTCACTGTTGATAAAACCGGAGCTTTATCCCCTAACGTAGCAACCATATCAGTATGAATGTCCTTGCGGACTAAACCCTTTTTCTGTAAGCACTTGTCCATCTTCAAGAGAAGTTGCTACTAGTTTCGTTTGAAGTACTCTTTGAACATTCAGATGTCAGTTTTCCTGGAAAAAAAAAGTTATTTAAAGTTATTTATTTCAAGCTCTAGCATCACTTCATAGTCAGCCTAAATTTTCATCCCACCCTCGTATGCAAGATTTCAATAAGAAGAGTTGAAATTAATACATGCATCACTCTAGCATCTTCATAGTCAGCCTATGAACTTTTCATCCCACCCTCGTACCTGGAAAGAAACAATACAGTTATTAATAAGAAGAGTTGAAATTAATACATGCAAGATTTCACAGTTCTAGCATCAACACTTCATAGTCAGCCTATGAACTTTTTCAACCCACCCTCGTACCAGTAAAGAAAGAAACAAAGCAGTTATTAATAAGAACAGTTGTAATAACTTCAGTGAAGTTAACAGTGGTTTCAGAAATAAATATTGATTTAAAAACATTCGTCGCATTGTAAGTCGATTGACTCCATTTGATATTTTTCTGCCATTTTCTTCACCAATTAATTAGATAATTAGTTTGCAAGTGTTAAGTTGGCGGGCTGGACAAAAATCGTTCGCAGGCCAGATGTAGTCCGGGGACCGGGGTTTTCCGATCCCTGTCTCAAACCAAAAATGAGGAATAGTAATTGACTATTGAAAAATCACCTTAGATTATTTAAACATTCGAATCGACGTCTCCTCAGCAAAATCGTCGACATCTACTGACGGGAACTTGTTTACATGTTGGGGCTATAAACATGCAATGACGTTTAATCCTCTCTTCTCGCTATCCTTCTATGGTATTACTTGTCGCCTTTCTGTGTCCGCCATCAACACTGTGTTACCTGCACATCATGTTGAAACACTGGTTCCCATACCATCACTGAAGTTAAGCAACGTCGAAACTGGCCATTATCTAGATGGTTGACCACTTTGGAATACCAGGGGCTGTAACCTTTGATGCTTGAGGAGTGTTACGGACAATGGCTTGTTAATTGCTAATAGGAGAGTCTATTTACAATTCCAGTTAGTTTCATTCTATTGATTTATGTGCATGTACCCCATGGGAAAGGTCTGAATCTACGCCTTTACCTCCAACTATGGGTTAATTAGTAGGAAAAATATCACTAAGCTAGTAATATCTCCAAAAATGTTCTTGCAATCTGCGAGTATTATCTGGTTTAAAATAATCTGCAAAGGCATGATAAGCCGTAGAAAACGAATCAATCAATAAAATACGGATTATCTACACAGGCATGTCTTTTCGATTTATTTCCATTCTCTGGAATATAAATATATAGAAACTAGTGTGGCCACAAATTTAGGTATCATTTTACATATCAATTGTAATATGAAATTGATCACCCGCTTTATATCCACTATAATTTGTTGTTTATCAAATTCTGATTAGGCATGAATACATTTCTTCTCCCTCCAGCTATGGATTAATTAGTAAGATTATTATCACTAAATCGTTATTATTCTTTTAAAAAGGAAGAAAATTTTTACAATCGAAAAATAATAAAGAGAAAGACAATCTACGCAGCAACAATCGAGGCTGGGAAATCAAACAAAGTGTCCTACCTTACAGACGATTCTGTTCTCGTTCGTCTCGGTCCCGGGTCGTTTTGAGTCCTATTCGAAATTTCTCAGCAACAGCGGTCGATCCAGGATCCTGTCCTGCTGTCACGGTACTAATTGTGGCAGTGGCTGTTCCAGGGTCCCATCCTATGGTCACGGCACCAGTTGTGACGTCGTCCCCTGGTCGCAGCGCCAACTGTGACGTTCTATCCTGATCTACCACGGCACCCGTTGTGACGTCCCGAAACAGCACCAATTGTGACGTCCTCGCCGCGGCGCCAGCTGTTCGCTCCTCGCTGCTCCGTTCGGGTGTCGTTGCTCCAAACGTGACGTCCGCCTGTCGCGTCAGTCGTGTTGTCTATGAACTGAGTTCAACGGGGGTGATACCACACAAATATGCATAAAAGAAAAGAAAATGAAAACTCAAAAAGTTCAAAGTTTCAAAGAAAAAGGTAACAAACTTTATGTCTAGTTGTTCGATACATAGGACTGCATCTATCTCCCAACCCGTTCTGTGGATTGTGACACGCCGTTTTCCGTTAGGCAAGTTTTAACGCTTCAAGTTGTTTGCTCTCTAAGAAATTGGTGTTTCGGTGTGTCCTTGGACGAAAGTCGAAAAAAACTTATTTCGGTGGTCTGGATCTAAGTCGCTCTTCAAAATAATTGTTCTTGGGTTGAAGAGGAGTCCGGAATTTTCGTGAATCTTGGTCAGCTGAACTCACTGGAACTGCTGGAACTCAACTCTCCGCTGGAGCCCGAACTGATTTCTGCTCGTAGGGGCTTCGCTTTTATGGAAGCCGACCAAAACCGGGGTGGGTCTGTCGGCGTCAGGGGTTCCTCCATAATTCTAAATACATATCCACCTCTTTTATTTCTGGTTAGGGATTTTCCACTCTTTTCCATTTTTGGGAACCTTTCCTCACTCCCACCTTCTCACCATTCTTCAGAGGGCGTGAACTGCCCTCCCTACTTCTTCGTAGCAGCTTCTCATACCTATACTCTGGATGAGGCGTCGACAGCCTCCTTCGTGCGTCACGTGATCACCACTCGACCAATGAAGTCTTAGTCGGGCGTGGACGAATCCGCGGCTTTGTTTCAGGAAGAAAAAAATATATATCTTGTTTAACTAAAAAAAAAATATCCCTTCTTTTCCCTTTCTTCCTCTTAATCGCCGTTATCATTTCCCTAGCAGCAAACGGGACAATATAACTCTTGTTCTACACGTGGTTTTCGTCAGATATTTTTGTCGCCAAATATCAGAATGGGTGGTCTTCTTAACACGGCCAACGTCGCCCCGAAAAGACATTTCTAAATTCCCATTCATTCCCCTTCTGTACATATTTCTGATAACATAATTTTATTATCGCAGGCCAAGGATGTTTCGTCGAAAGAAAATCGGTCAGCGGACACGGCTTGTGTGGCTTTTAATTTTTCATATCTGTCCAAAGTCCCTTTTAGTTACACCTGTTTTGTCAATTATCAAAATTAACGTTTTCAATTGGACTTTTCTTTGGCAAACATTTCTTGATAACCTAATTTTATTATCGCAGGCATAAAGATGTTCTGCGGCAAGAAAATCGGTCAGTGTGGTTACTTCGTGTGTGTCGCGATTAATTTTTCCATATCTACCCAAAGTCCCTGTTTTTCGTCACTTATCGAAATAACATTTTCACTTGAATTTTTCTTTGGCCAGTCGACCAGCCGTTTGTTTACGTACCCCTAGATAACACAGCCGTTATCAAAACACATCTGATTCTTTCGTTCTTTCCCTTTCTTTTTACTCAGAATTTCCCTGTCATTGTAATGACACCCTTTCGCCATTTATTACTTATCAATATATTCATTGTCTCTTAGCCGTGTGTGTGTCTGCTTATCATCCACGATTCGTCTCGCCTTTCTTTCTGCCTTCTTTTCTTTCTTTTCCTTTTCTGCCTCGTAAATGGTGCCACAGTTTGACCTAACCGCCAATCCAGTACTGCGATTCAATTCGTGAAATCAATGTACCAAAGTGTGAAGACCATCAGAACAATTAACGTAAAAATATATTTATAGAAAAGACACAGGGAAGCTACGTTCCGGAGGTGGGAAATAGACTGAAGCCGAGATGCCAGGTCAGGACCGATAACGTTTTAGATTCTTTTGGGGATTTTGTAGAAGCAACAGACAAGACGTGGCAGAAATACTCGATGTATGTACTAATGGTAAATTTATAAATGTACAAGATTGTGGAGAACGAATTAGCAATTGATTTAATATATGACTCTCTGGTGAATGATTGTGTTGTAACGTGACGTTTTTCACTATACCATGTAGCAATTATCACCCCAAAACTCTCTCTCAAAAAAAAGAAAGGAAATTCTCCATTTTTGCCATTTCGAATAATCGATGGTCGGACCTAACCACCAAGCAGGAAATCCGGTGACTCACAGTCAATCGAGTCGTGTTTTCCCTTGGAGGATAAACTGATTTTATTGACAAGTGGAGAGAGAAATAAAAACATAGCAACCGTGTCACCACAGGAGCAGACGATAAACGATACCTTCTTCTGGAGACGTTGTGGACAGAATTACATGACTCGCATTCAACAGATCAGCAAGCAACAACAGAAAGAGGTAGACATCCTTCATCTTAGATTTTTGTTCACGAAATCAAC
Source organism: Acanthosepion pharaonis (assembly GCA_903632075.3). NCBI lineage: Eukaryota > Metazoa > Mollusca > Cephalopoda > Sepiida > Sepiidae > Acanthosepion > Acanthosepion pharaonis. Next base: position 772,280 of record CAHIKZ030002922.1, on the reverse strand, counting down.
CCAAGAAAATCTGAAATGAAAAAAAAAATACCATAGCAGAATATTATAAAGAAACACTGGAACTACCAATCTGTTTACGGGAAAGACAATACCAGATATAAGAATAAAATTTCGAGTTGCCACTGACTTCAACGCCACTGGCTTAAGATTGTACCTTGCATATTAACCTTTTTCGTTACCGCGAAGAGTATTTTATTTACCCAGAATACTTAGTCAAACAGAAAACTTAAACGCAGAAAAAGAATAGAAATTAGAAGTCTATGGACATTTAGATAATTCTGTATTGATTTGGTATCGATTATTTCTAGGAATATGGTTTTATTTTAAATATATTTTATGTTTTATCCGGTGGGAGTCTAGACTCATTCGAAGGTAAAACTTTTCCGCGTTTTTATGAGAATTCTTTCGATGTAATAAAAAAACTTTCTTCAATTACGTCTCATTTCTATTTGAAGAACACGCATTGGTATCCTATAAACCCACATCCATATACATTTTTCATAAAACATGCAATTACACACTTCAAAATGACTAAGCGTGTTTAATCGTCGTCGTCGTCGTCGACATCCGTCCGTCTCGAGAGACGATGGAAGGAAAATAAGGAGCATGGGCGGGATATATGGAGAACTAGGGCTTCTAGTTCCCCATCTCGCAGCTAGCAGAGTCCAAAGGAAGGATAAACCAACACAGTTTGGTAAAGCGCGGCTCCCTAGAAAGTAGCCCAAAGTGCCGTCCATCCGCCTTAGGGATCCACTCCGGGTTTGAATTCAGAGTTGTCTTTCTCCTAGACCAGTTCCATCCAAGGCTATAGAACCTAGTCTGTCCTGCTATTTACCCATAGCTGGAGGGAGAAGAAGAGGATTCATACCTTTCCGAAGGGTATTAGCACGTAAGTGAATGTAATGGGTCCCACTGGAATTTGAATTCGAACTCGGTTCTCCGATTCCTCAATTCAAGCCGCTATCCATTACACCACCGTGCCTCCACCGTAACGTATACATACACAACCGCGTACCCAACATTCACATATATATCATATACCGAATTTTGCAACACATCTGACAGTTGGGAGAAACTTGCATAAAGAGTAGATCACACAAAAACACAATAATGCGGAAAGAGACGAATAAACACAAAGAATATATATATATTAGGATATGACAACGAAAACATGCAAGGATCGCTAGACAATCAGTCGTGTTTCAACACTTAACGATGCGTCTCCTCAGGCAGTTGTAGATTATTGGTGAGTATATGATTAATCGTACATTCGCTGGTAAACTATAAACATGTTTTCGTTGTTAATAATATTGCTCTGCTATGTATTGAGCCCTCTTTTAAATTAATGTAAGTGTTCTCCATGCTCCCCAATCGTACCTGGATATATATATATATATATTAAGAAATGGACAAAGTCCGACAATTTATTTATTAAAGACATTTTATGTTTAACGTTCTTTTTTATAGATACAAGTATTTAAAAGAAATGCTCTGTTTATAATAAACAGTATTAAATAACATTTACCGGCCTGAATGTCCGAAAATTTTCATAGAAAATATTCGTCCTTTGACAGGATTCGAACCTATATCCTATACGGAACCGTCATTTACGCTGACGTGCCTTAACTGACTCGGCCACGTTGAATTTACTGCTTATAAACTTCAATCTTCCATGAATCTCGTACATTCATAACTGCTCATGGTGTATCAAATGTAAACAAATGACGTCATATATTAAGAAATGGACAAAGTCCGACAATTTATTTATTAAAGACATTTTTATTCAGGCCGGTAAATGTTATTTAATACTGTTTATTAAAACAAAAAAAAATACTTGTAATATAAAAAACAAAAACAAAAAAAAAAAAAGAACGTTAAAAATAAAAATATATATATAAAAATTCATCAAGTTTGAAAGAAGACAAACAGGGAGGATATATATATATATATATATATATATATATATATATATATATATATATATATATATATATATATATATATATCTTTGTCTTCTTCCATCTTTACAATAAACAGGAAATTCTATTTTGTGTTTCGATGTCTCTCATTCGGAAAGAAAACAAAAATCACTCGTCAGAAATTTTTTTTTTCACTTTCCTTGTTTCGAAAAATATTCTATTAAGATGAAAGCCAACAAAACGAACTAAACTATCCAACGATTCCAGAAGTGTACTGTTTTTTCTTCCTTTTTTTCAAAATAATTTCACTCCAAGGAAGGCGATAAAGCCACTAAGACACGACGGGTTAAACAGTGAGAGTGAAAGAAAAAAATAACAGAATATGGGAATTTACCGTGCATTGAAATTTTTGAAGATCGTAGCTGACAAGAAAAAACAAGAAGCCTGGGGACGAATCTATAACTGCGAAGTGCAAAGGAATAAACACTTAATGTTGAAATTCAGCTATCAAATTTGAATAAAAAATACTTATGTGCTCAATACATGCTTTTAACTTTGAACGTCATCAACATTTGAATCTGAGAATGCCGGCTGTTGCCAGACAAAACTGAGTAACTATACTGGTCACTAGCAATTACTTATAACGACATTCGACAGTAAACGAAGCTATAAAAATGACGTTTGGACAGACTAGCATTTATAATCCTGATGTAAATTACTTCAATCGGAAGTTGGAAAAATATAATAAAAGTTAAATAGATATTCAAAGTAAACCCTTTTTTTTAATTTTTGCTGTCATATATATATATATATATATATAATATTCGTGGAATATAGTATTCTTAAATGCCTATAATTGATAACAGAAGCCATTGGTTTATACCAACGGCTTGCCATACGTAATACTTCTTGTTTTCATTCTCGCCTGGTCATGTGTGACGTCACGAGCTGCGAATCGATTTTCGCTTCCGCGTCTCGTATCCACGAGTTAGTCGTTGCTTTGAAATTATTCATGCAATAAAAACAGACTATCATTATTGTTTCGTCCGTGTATCGTTTGATATATTGAAATGTAATTGTCATCTTTGATAATGGCTTATGTAAAGCGAAAGCTTAGATTGGATTTAAACATGTATCAATATGGTGATTTCCATTCGTCTTTCAATGATAATGTTATTAAGCTTATCAGAAATTATGAATGGAACTTACTTAAAATAGACAAAACTTGTCTATATTATTTAATGAAACATGCGTTAATATTTATACATATATATATATATATGTGTGTGTGTGTGTGTATATATATATATATATATATATATATATATATATATATATATATGCATGATTAAGTAAATTACAAACATTATTTTTAGCATAATCTGTTCATATTCAAGGATATTTTTCCATGTATTGCAATTAAATGATTCAATAAATGCACCATAACAGTGAAAATCACTTTTATTTCCTAAGTACTTTCCATCTTTTCTGCGATCATCATCATCAGGGGTGCCAAGAAAAATTTATTTATTTAATCAGATATGCCTAAAATAGAATTTTCTGCCTATATATATATATATATATATATATATATATATATATATATATATATATATATATATATATATATATATATATATTGAGACGTCACATTAAATAATTTAGACCCCGAATTTTGTCTACATATTTTTTAATAGGATCCTCTCATAATTACGGACGTGTTTCTTAAATTTTTCTTTCTTTCTTTAATAAGGATACTAAGAAATATGATCGTAGTTACGAGAGTATCCTATTATATATATATATATATATATATATATATATATATATGACGTCATTTGTTTACATTTGGATACGCATTGAGCAGATATGAATGTACGTGAGAGATTCATGGAAGATTGTCGTTTAAAAACAGTAAAATCGACTTTGCTAACTGAACGATTCTCTGTGGCCCAATTGGTTAAGGCACGTCAGGCTATATGACGTTTCCATATAGGATACAGTTTAAATTCCTGTCGGAGGACGAATATTTTCTATGAAAATTTCTCGGACATTCAGACCGATAAAGGTTAATAATACTGTTTATTATAAAACAGAGCACTTACTTAAATACTTCTATCTATAAAAAGAATGTATAAACATAAAAATGTATATATATGTTTGGATAAATTTTCATTAAACAGAGCAAATTTTCTTTACAATTGGAATTAAGATACCTTTAGTTAATGACAATTTTCACCTACGAATTTTAATTTTAAAATTCTCTGGCTTTTTCGAACTGTTTTCTGTATCGGATTGTAGTACGAATCCCAATACCCCATTGCAAACTGATACCTAAAACAGTTTCAAAAATATTGCAATTTTTTAAAATTCGTAGGTGAAAATGGTCATTAACTAAAGGTATCTTAATTCCAATAATAAAAGTATTTATATATATATATATATATATATATATATATATATATATATAATTATGTGTGTGTGTGTGTGTGTGTGTGTGTGTGTGTGTGTGTGTGTGTGTGGTGGCTTGTCTGTCACCGCCTGGTATTTACCTCAGTGTACATTTCAAGTTTACATACGCTCTATCTCTATATTGACCAATTTTATCTATAAATATGTGAATGAGAGTCTGGGAAACACACACGCACGTATATTTTTTAGTGAAATTGGAGTAGATTTGAACAGCGAAATTAAATCAGAGGATTTTGTTTACTGATGGGGAAATTTTATCTAGGAGAGATGTTCTACCCATCGAATCTGAACCATCAGAGACAATGGAAACGGTCGAAATAATTTTTATCGATTAAGAATTGAAATAGAGCTAAGTAAGCTAGAAGGAACTTTGGAATTCACATGATTTTGGTTGAAGAAGCCAGAACCCCCGTGATAATCACGTGCGAAGTAGTAGGGCCGAGTGTCAGTATAACCAGCCGCGTTTATCTATATAAACGCATAGTTATGCTGAAAATGACAGACGGGAGAAAATTCTTGAAGAGAGAAGAGAGAATTGGCCCAGGCGAGCGTTGAGAGGAGGTGCCCCACTATAACTTTAAGCCCCGCACAGAAATCTTTATCCCTCCACCACAAGAGTCATATATCGTTCTGAGACGATTAACAACAAGATAATCACATACACTCTCTCTGTGTCTAAAATCCAATGTATGAGTTTTGGGGGTTTTTCTTTTTACTTTTCTTTTCTGTAACCTGTTTCTCTTCTCTACTATTCTTTTCTGCTATATAAAAGACATTACCAATTCAATCATTGAATCGATGTTTGTCCGACTCTCTGCAGATATTAATTTTTTTATGTCGCATTCTAAATTTCTTAGCGCCGTGTCTAGATATTCAGTCGACTGTGAATGGACGGACATCACTTCTGCTTTCTGGGTCAAACAAATCACAACGTGGGCAGGAAGCAGGATTAAACTAGCGGACCAGTCGAATAATCTACGGATGCTCAAGTGATCTATGGCCACTCCCTTAAGTTCGGTTAGGACCGAGTAGACACCTCAACCTCGAGAGTAAGACGTCGGAGCTTGAGGGGCCGGGGCGAAAGTGTTAGAATATACCATACCTTAAAACTACATTTTTCAACGTAAATATATATATATATATATATATATATATATATAAAAACAAGATTGTGTCTGTATTTTTCTTTCTGTGATGACCGAACCAACGTCCTTTTATAACTCCATTTACCCACTGTTTTAAATTCAGTCGAGTTGAGGAAAAACACGGAAAGAAATACGCTCGCCTTAGACAAAAGAAAATTTTGAGTTCAAAGATATTTTACCAGCGAGCTGAAGAAAAAGACAAAACAAATTCGCGAGCTTATGTGAAATTTTCTTTGGACCAATGGAAACTTTTTTTTTTTTTTCGTTTTACAGGAATTAGCCGTGGACCTTACCAAAAAAAAAAAAAATAGCGATATGAAACACTTTTTGATATAAAATATCGATAAAAATTAAATCAACAACTGAAGAGTGTCTGAAGTCATGTAAAAAGTTTAATTTCGATTCACGGGTTCAGCGTTCAGATTTTTGCCAGTGTCAAATTACTCGCTAATTATATTATCGGCCTTAACGAAACGCTTGGCACTTCAAAGAACTATATTTCAACTAGCCAAGAAACTATGTATTCCTCGTCATGACCATCGATTATTAATCTTCTCGGCGTGGCTAGACCAACTGTTCATTTTAACTCCAAAGTCCAATGCCATTATAGAACAACATCAAACAAGACTTTTAAGAACCCAAGAGAAAGCAAATGCAATGGGTTTCTCCAAGGAGAGCTTTGGGGAATATTGGAACACAGAGAGAAACATATTTGCAGCTTGAAACTGCACCAAATTCTTTATATCGGGCATTTAAAGCATCATATAAAAGAACGACTACAAGCTGAAAGAACCAGGATGGCTGCAGAAGATCAGAAAAAGGATAGGCTTCGAAAGGAAAGTGCCACGTCCGCGACTTGCAGAGCAGCTGAGTCTCTTGACGGTTATTTTTTTGTGGTAAGACCGTCAAGAATTTTACAAATCTCATGTTATCGGTTGATCCTGCATTTTTCGTCAGTGCTTGGTATTAAACAGCGGTTTTTATTTTTTTAATTTTTTGTCCTTTTAACTTAAATTTCAAATCAAGGTGACGTTAATTAGCTAACAGCTAAAATTTATGTATCTATCGGTTTGTGTTTGTACTAAATATTAGTGTTTTCTTTCGATTCAAGAATGTCCAGATGTCATTATCAGGAAGTAAAAGTTGTAGACAAGAATTGCTAGCGAATTCGTGCATCTGTCGCAGAGTTACATTTCTAATTGAAATTCATATGTATCGTATTCATGACGCCATTGACCACAGGAGACGGGAATTTAAAATGTCAATAAAATAACGTGTGAGACACATAAAATATATAATACTCTTGTGTCCGGTGTTTTCAAACTCTGTGAAACGATTCTATACATTGTACCACTATTAAAACAGTACATACCGTCAAGGTACCATTCCTGAAAATGGTAGGAAATAACTGCAGATACTTGAATGTAATGCTTTCAGCGTTTTGTTCCTGACAAAGAACGCAACGGACAAAAGTTCTGGGAAGGAAACGTCAGTTTTGGACAGATTATCTACAAGCATCTGTGGTGCATCTTATCATTCGAAAATTGGAAATGCACAACAAAAATTTCAATAAAAACGTTGTCCACTATTTACATTATTCGGACTATTGTCCTAATCTTTGTTGACATATTTTATATAACGTTTCGGCACTTCAGTATCTGTCTATATTTCTAAGATGAGATATTATGTACACTATTTACATTATTCGGACTATTGACCTCATCTTGTTACCATATTTATTATAACGTATCAGCCCTCAAGTATCTGTCTATATTTCTGAGATGAGGTATTATGTACACTATTTACATTATTCGGACTATTGTCCTCATCTTTTCCCGCCATATTTATCACAACGTTTCTGCCCTTCAGTATCTGTCTATATTTCTGTGATGAGGTATTATGTACACTATTTACATTATTCGGACTATTGTCCTCATCTTTTCCCGCCATATTTATTACAACGTTTCGGCTTTTCAGTATCTGTCTATATTTCTGAGATGAGGTATTATGTACACTATTTACATTATTCGGACTATTGTCCTCATCTTTGTCACCATATTTATCACAACGTTTCTGTCCTTCAGTATCTGTCTATATTTCTGAGATGAGGTATTATGTATATTATTTACATTATTCGGACTATTGTCCTCATCTTTGTCGCCATATTTATTATAACGTTTCGGCTTTTCAGTATCTGTCTATATTTCTTAGATGAGGTATTATATACACTATTTACATTATTCGGACTATTGTCCTCATCTTTTCCCGCCATATTTATCACAACGTTTCTGCCCTTCAGTATCTGTCTATGTTTCTGAGATGAGGTATTATGTACATTATTTACATTATTCGGACTATTGTCCTCATCTTTGTCGCCATATTTATTACAACGTTTCGGCCTTTCAGTATCTGTCTATATTTCTTAGATGAGGTATTATATACACAATTTACATTATTCGGACTATTGTCCTCATCTTTTCCCGCCATATTTATCACAACGTTTCTGTCCTTCAGTATCTGTCTATATTCTGAGATTTCTTTACATGATGAGGTATTATGTTGTCGCCATATTTATTATAACGTTATTCGGACTATTGTCCTCATCTTTTCCCGTCCTCATCTTTATTATCACGTTTTTTGGCCTTTCAGTATCTGTCTATATTTCTGAGATGAGGTATTATGTATTTACATTATTCGGACTATTCCTCATCTTTGTCCTCATCTTTGTTACCATTTATTATCACAACGGACTTTCTGTCCTTCAGTATCTGTCTATATTTCTGAGATGAGTTATTATGTATATTATTTACATTATTCGGACTATTGTCCTCATCTTTTTCGCCATATTTATTATAACGTTTCGGCTTTTCAGTATCTGTCTATATTTCTTAGATGAGGTATTATATACACTATTTACATTATTCGGACTATTGTCCTCATCTTTTCCCGCCATATTTATCACAACGTTTCTGCCCTTCAGTATCTGTCTATGTTTCTGAGATGAGATATTGTCTATGTACATTATTTACATTATTCGGACTATTGTCCTCATCTTTTATCACAACGTCGCCATATTTATTTTCTGACAACGTTTCGGCCTTTCAGTATCTGTCTATGTTTCTGAGATGAGGTATTATACATTATTCTATTTACATTATTCTCGACTGTCTATTGTCCTCATCTTCTTTGTCGCCATATTTATTACAACGTTTCGGCCTTTCAGTATCTGTCTGTTTCTGAGATGATATTTATCACAACATTATTCTTCCTTCATATTTATCCTGTGAACGTTTCTGTCCTTCTATCTGTCTTGTTTCTGAGATGAGGATTTATGTACATTATTTACATTATTCGGACTATTGTCCTCATCTTTGTCGCCATATTTATTACAACATTTCGGCCTTTCAGTATCTGTCTATGTTTCTGAGATGAGGTATTATATACACTATTTACATTATTCGGACTATTGTCCTCATCTTTTCCCGCCATATTTATCACAACGTTTCTGTCCTTCAGTATCTGTCTATGTTTCTGAGATGAGGATTTATGTACATTATTTACATTATTCGGACTATTGTCCTCATCTTTGTCGCCATATTTATTACAACGTTTCGGCCTTTCAGTATCTGTCTATGTTTCTGAGATGAGGTATTATATACACTATTTACATTATTCGGACTATTGTCCTCATCTTTTCCCGCCATATTTATCACAACGTTTCTGTCCTTCAGTATCTGTCTATGTTTCTGAGATGAGGATTTATGTACATTATTTACATTATTCGGACTATTGTCCTCATCTTTGTCGCCATATTTATTACAACGTTTCGGCCTTTCAGTATCTGTCTATGTTTCTAAGATGAGGTATTATATACACTATTTACATTATTCGGACTATTGTCCTCATCTTTTCCATATATTTATCACAACGTTTCTGTCCTTCAGTATCTGTCTATGTTTCTGAGATGAGGTGAAAATGTACATTATTTACATTATTCGGACTATTGTCCTCATCTTTGTCGCCATATTTATTACAACGTTTCGGCCTTTCAGTATCTGTCTATGTTTCTGAGATGAGGTTTATATACACTAGTAAATTATTCGGACTATTGTCCTCATCTATTTACATTACAGGTCTACTGAGATGAGGATTTATGTACATTATCATTATTCGGACTATTGTCCTCATCTTTGTCGCCATATTTATTACAACGTTTCGGCCTTTCAGTATCTGTCTATGTTTCTGAGATGAGGTATTATATACACTATTTACATTATCGGACTATTGTCCTCATCTTTCCCCGCCATATTTCTCACAACGTTTCTGTCCTTCAGTATCTTCTATGTTTCTGAGTTGAGGATTTATGTATTTTTACATTATTCGGACTATTGTCCTCATCTTTGTCGCCATATTTATTACAACGTTTCGGCCTTTCAGTATCTGTCTATGTTTCTGAGATGAGGTATTATATACACTATTTACATTATTCGGACTATTGTCCTCATCTTTTCCCGCCATATTTATCACAACGTTTCTTATTCGGACTATTGTCCTTCAGTATCTGTGTATGTTTCTGAGTTGAGTTATTATGTATATTATCTACATTATTCGGACTATTGTCCTCATCTTTGTCGCCATATTTATTACAACGTTTCGGCCTTTCAGTATCTGTCTATGTTTCTGAGATGAGGTATTATATACACTATTTACATTATTCGGACTATTGTCCTCATCTTTTCCCGCCATATTTATCACAACGTTTCTGCCCTTCAGTATCTGTCTATGTTTCTGAGTTGAGGTATTATGTACATTATTTACATTATTCGGACTATTGTCCTCATCTTTGTCGCCATATTTATTATAACGTTTCGGCTTTTCAGTATCTGTCTATATTTCTTAGATGAGGGATTATATACACTATTTACATTATTCGGACTATTGTACTCATCTTTGTCGCCATATTTATTACAACGTTTCCGCCGTTGTACGCTGCGGCCTTCTTCAAGCAGTTGGAATGTCGAACTGAACCTTTTATTTCGCTCACTGGGGTAGACTATTATAGTTCCACGTGCCATGTTTAATTGATGTCAGTTATCAGTTATCTCCCGTGTGAAAGTTCTCCACTGCCTTAACTGGGTATTGAACTCACACTCTTTGGCTCCTGTCACTGGATCTAACTAACGTCTTTATCCATTGTCCCATGTGTCCTTGAGGACAAGATGAGGACAATAGTCCGAATAATGTAAGTAGTGTACGTAATACTCATGAAATATAGACAGATACAGAAAGATTGTCGTTTGAACTGAATTCAAGTCGTTAAAGTTATAAATTTCTTCTCTGTGATACGTGTTTTCAGGCCATGGAAGATTATAGCTGTCAAAAACACTCCATCTCCTGAGAACCATAGCAGGATTTTTACTTTTGCTACGACTTCCATTCCGCCGTCCATTCTACAAGATCTTCAGATAGGTGGCTTTCTTCCATTCTCCATTTCGTTTGTATTAAATTATGTTTTCCAAGCCCTTTTTCGTCCTTATATGTCCAAAGTTTTTCATCATTTTTTTAAGCGTTTCACCCCCAAGCAAGTCGAGAAGCCACTAGCACGCAAGGGGTTACAGAGAGTTGGAGCAAGAGCAAATAGGAGTGATAGAGGAAAGGATGAAGAGAAGGATAGGGGATAGATCAAGACATCTGGAGACGTCGATTGACATTACATTTGAATAGTTGGAGATTATAGCTATCAGGGAAACAGGAAAAGGGGAGCGAGTTCCACAGGCGAGAAGTGCTAGACATGAAGCTATTGGAGTAGAAAAGACGGCTACATTTAACAGTTTCGACAGTGAAAGGGTGAGAGTGAGATGCCAGCCGAGTTGAACGCTTAAATTCATGATGTCTGGGAACCAGCGAAAGCAGCTCATCGGAGCAGTTACCATGAAAGTATTTGTAAAAAAGACAGAGGGATGCGACGGCACGTCTGTGAGAAAGCGACTGCAGACGAGATGCCAGATCAAGGCCAATTGTCTCTTCCTCTGAACATGTGTTCGTTTTGCTACCATTTTCTTCTCTGTGTGTGAGGAAGTATAAGTTTGTCTGACGGCACAGGCGGCCAATCTGAAAAGCGTCAGGAATACCCCCCACCTGCTCCTTGTTGAAAGAACAACGCTACATATAGTAAACCCTACAGACTCGACACTGAAATAGAATTACAATTGCATATCTATGCATGCTCAAACGCATGGATGCGTATATGCGCCTAACCTGTGATTGTTTATATGGGTGTGTTTGTGTGAACAAAAATGCATACATCTGTATGTAAGTGAGTTTATGTGTGTGCGAGTCTCATCTCAAACAAGCACGGACTTCCTCCTCCCCACAAACATAACCAAACACAAACAAACATAAATAGATCCAAATATAAAAAATAAACTCGTTTGTCTGATGATCACAGATCATACTGATACAACTGAATATATATATATTTTACCAGTAAAAAATTCGTTCATCGCCATATATGTATATGAACGCACAACTTTTAAAAATTTTAAATCAAACTCAGCGTTGCTACTGCGCGCACCAAAAACAATAACTCATTTCCAATAGCATTTTCGGATACAACAATACATATATTTTCGTTGTCCTCTTATTATTTAGAATAACAATACAATAAACGACACTTACCGGCGTAAGAGTTCCAGCTAGCGTCCAGCTGGCAGACAAAAATAAAGCAGGTTGTAACCTAATACAAACCCTGCAAACTAACTGAAATTAAGCTGGTATTTATATAGAAATACTTCCACTCAGGTACCAGCAGCCAATCAAAGCCCAAGCAATGGACTATCCCACTTTAGCATAATGAGATGCTCCATTGCACCATAAATAACTCTCTTCCTCAATTTGAATCATTCTTCACTCAGCTTGCTCCACAACTGAGTGTTTATCTTGACCACGTGATTGTTCGACATGGCGCTGCGAACAGGTTTATGACACCTGAAAATTGGGAACTCTTCTTCATTGAAGCAGGCATATCCACCGACTCGGCCAAAACTCATACAACACGATTTGCGGACGAGAAGCTGACAATCGAGAGCCTTCAAATGCTGGATCGATCTATGCTTAAGGAGCTGGGAGTCACATTAATGGGAGAAGCCCTGTGTATCATTAAGCAGGCTAAAGAATCCACCACCCAGACAACCCGCATTCAGGCACTAGCAGCCAAGCCTCCTCATCTCAATCTCGAGATGACACCACAGCAATTCAGGAAGTTCCGAATTGACTGGGATGTCTTTACCAAGATGACAAATATGCCAAACTCCCAAGCTAATATTCACCTATACAATTGTGCTGATGAGACTGTGCAAAACGCCATAATCAACACGCACCCTGACTTCTTTACCACTGATCCAGATAATCTACTTGACATGGTAGAAGTGTTGGTCACCCAGAGGTCAAGTCCTATTGTCCATCGCCTTGCTTTTGCCTCCATGTCTCAGGATGCTGATGAGCCAATACAAAGTTACCTTGTCCGCCTCAGAGCCGTAGCCGTTGATTGTAACTTTACCTGCCCCTCGTGTGAACATGACCTGTCTGATATATACATCAAGGACCAGATCATCCGTGGAATAGCAAATGACACACTCAGGCTGACCTACTGGCCAAAGCTGGGGCACTTAAATCCCTTGAACAAAATATCCGTCATGCTGAGGCATTTGAATCAGCATTGCGGGACCAAACCTCAATGGCCAGTGCTTCAGATACAGCTGCTGCTCGGCTATCTACATACCGCAGACAGAAGGGTACACCACAAACCAACGAGGCGATCCGTACCAGCACCTATTGCAACTGCAATGTTAAATCAAACCACCAGGCTTGCTTTAGGTTGTGGCAGCCACCAGCATGGTACCTCAGGAACTGAATCACGCCGGCTAAAATGCCCAGCATGGGGACAAACATGTAGTAATTGTGGGAAGCCCAATCACCTATCGGGGGTATGCCGGGCTAAGAAACCAGCTCAAGCGGTCAGGAAAAGCCTAGAGGCTAATGAAGCCGCCATGGACACACTTATCGCCCACATCACATTCAATCAAACGACAGGCACGTATACATCTAAAGACACAGGCCAGATAAGGGAAATTGATGCATATGTTGTTCCATTTTCATAAAACCGGATCCCAGACAAATTAAGAATATCCCCAGAAATCACAGCACTAGGATGACAATCTTTCCTGACAGTGGGGCCACCATATGTCTCGGGGGACTTAAGCACCTTCTGAATATGGGGCTCACTATCAACAACCTCATTCCATCAAGAAAAGTTGTCCGAGCTGTGGGAGGCTTTAACGCTTGTATGTCAGGGTTGGCTCCCCGTGGAATTCATCGTCCAAGGAAGAACAACTAAACAAGCCCTATACATATGCAAAAAGATTCAGCGGCTATACTTCAGCAAAGCAGCCTGCATTGATGTAGGGATACTGTCCAAAGACTTCCCAAAGCCAACAACTACAATATTACCCCAAACAACAATGCAACACATGCCCTCGACAAGCACACATAAAAAATCGGACGTGAGCCCTAAACAATGCAAAGTCGAAGGACAACTTCCAACACGCCCCAAAAAACTCCTTTTCTCCCAACAGAACAAAACATTGATAGGCTCAAGAATTGGCTATTTAATCAATTTGCCGAAACGGCGTTCAAGAACAATGGTGAATTCCACCGATGTCTGGCCCCACTGCACATATACCCTCAAAGAAGGAGCAATCCCCAAAGCCAGACATAACCCAATTCCTGTGCCTTTTCACTTCAAAGAGCCCGTAAAACAGGCCCTTTGGGAAGATGTGAAAAGGGGCATCATAACCCCAGTACCCGTTGGCATGCCCACTGATTGGTGTAGCACTATGGTAATTACCGCCAAGAAAAATGGCAAACCACGAAGAACCATAGACTACCAACACTTGAATTCACAGTGCAAACGGAAACACACCATACAGGGTCACCATTCCAGCTAGCACTACAAGTGCCACCTAAACAAAAAGAAAACAGTGTTGGATGCTGTTGATGGATATCATTCCATCCCCTTAGATAAAGAGTCCCAGCCACTCACCACCTTCATCACAGAATGGGGAAGGTTCATGTACCTGAGAATGCCACAAAAGGTTACCTAGCATCTGGCGATGCCTACACCCGAAGGTATGATGAAGTAATAAAAGACATCCCCCGCAAAGTAAAAATCGTGGATGACACCCTACTCTATGACTCTGACATCGAAGGAGCCTTTTTTCACACCTTCGATTTTCTCCTCCATTGTGCAAAAACGGCATCGTAATAAATAGAGAAAAATTCCAATTTTGCCAAGACACGGTGCAGTTTGGGGCCTCCAAATAACATCTTCTGGTGTAACCCTTCTAAATCCATGCTGGAGGCAATATTGAGCTTCCCAATACCAAAACACTCACCGATGCTAGATCATGGTTTGGGCTGGTCAACCAAGTCGCTTAGGCATACTCACTAAGCCCAGTCATGCTTCCATTTCGTGATCTCGTAAAACGAGACTCACACTTTACATGGAATAAAAGCCTTGAGGATGCATTCCAGCAGTCAAAGAAGGTCATAGTTGACTTAGTCCGAAAAGGCATCGCAACATTTCAAAAAAAAAGAATAACCTGCCTTGCCCCAGATTGGAGCAAAGACGGAATGGGCTTCCTACTTCTGCAGAAGTATTGCTCATGCACCACTGACAAAGCCCCAGTTTGCTGCCCTGAAGGTTGGCGCCTGATATTTGCTGGTAGCAGATTCTGCATGATGCTGAACGCAGATATGCACCTATTGAAGGCGAAGCAGCAGCAATTGCATGGGCATTGGAAAATGTCGGATTTTGTAATGGGTTGCCCGAATCTCATAGTGGTTACAGATCATGAGCCACTAAAAGGTTATTCGGAGATAGAGACCTTAGTAAAATCCAAAACCCCGATTATTCAGGTTAAAGGAGAAAACCCTCAGGTACAGATTCACCATTCAGCACTGCCCTGGGAAATGGCACAGAGCCTCCGATGCTGTCTCTCGTAACCCAGCAGACATCTCACAGGCACTCCTAAATGTATTCACTGCTGAACCCTCTCAATCAGACATCATAGAGTCTGACAACATGGATGACTGGGTCAAATCAACAACCTTATTAGCAACATTCGGTGCAAAATGACAACCTGGAGCTCATCTCACCAGACGTTATCCGTACGGCGGGACACAGCGACCCGCAATACAAAAATTAATTGAAGTAATACAAAACGGATTCCAAAGAACGCGCATCCTCACTGCACCTGAAATCCGCGAATATTGGGAAGTGAGGCACCGCCTAAGTGTTGACGACGGGTTAGTGCTCTTAGATCAAAAAAATTGTTATCCCCACCTCACAACGCGCAAAAAAATATTACATAGCCTACATTCTGCACATCAAGGAGAAGTTGGCATGAAGGCACGTGCCAATGAATCTGTTTATTGGCCCGGGATGAATGCTTCAATTCGTAACATTAGAGCAGGTTGTACGTTCTGCTCAAAAAATTGCCCCGAGTCAACCAAAAAGAGCCAATCAATTTGACACCATCTCCTGATTGGCCATTTCAACAAATCGTCATGGACATCTTCCATGTTGGAAACCATGGTTACTTAGCATGCGCTGACAGGTTAACGGGCTGGCTGAATCTATACCACTTGAGCCACGGAGAAGCTAATGCCTCAAGGATTATTTCGATTTGCCGAGACATATTTCAAACCTACGGCGCTCCTGAGGAACTCAGCAGTGATGGTGGGCCACCCTTCACATCTCTTCCATTCAAGCAATTTTTGCAAGACTGGGCTGTTAAACAAAGGTTATCATCTGCTGGTTACCCACAATCCAATGGTCGAGCAGAGCTCATGTCAAAACAACCAAAAGAATCATAAATGGCAACACAGGAGCCCAAGGATCGTTGGATAATAACCGTGCAGCAAGAGCCATCCTCCAATACAGGAATACGCCTATTCAAAACATTGGGCTATCCCCTGCTCAACTACTACTCCACGGCCGACTACGTGACTACATACCATCCCACCCCACACTCTATAAGCCACACGCGAAGTGGATAACCGCAGCCCAAAATCGTGAGATAAGTCTGTCCCGGCGAACGCACATCTCATAGAGAGATACAACAGAACAGCACACACTTTAAACCCCCTTCAAAAGGACAAATAGTGGCACTAAAAGACCAACAACCCGTCGATGGGACACAACAGGTCAGGTCATTGAAATCCTCCCCAACCACCAATACCATATCAGAGTTGACGGATCAGGTAGAATTACCTTACGAAATCGCCGATTTCTCAGGAAACTGGATACACCAACAATTCCAGTTCCAAGACCTAGTGCCTTACCTGAGATCCTACACCATTGCCACAAACATTCGACGCTGGAATACCATCAAACACTGCTCAGCCGTCTACAATAACACGGACAAAACCCCTCGGGCATTGTCCAGACTACTTCCACAATAACCAGCCAGGTTTAAAAGGAACAAATCCCTCCCCAAAGGCCACTACCAACACGCGATGGGGGGGAAGGAGATGTAGAATAACAATACAATAAACGACACTTACCGGCGTAAGAGTTCCAGCTAGCGTCCAGCTGGCAGACAAAAATAAAGCAGGTTGTAACCTAATACAAACCCTGCAAACTAACTGAAATTAAGCTGGTATTTATATAGAAATACTTCCACTCAGGTACCAGCAGCCAATCAAAGCCCAAGCAATGGACTATCCCACTTTAGCATAATGAGATGCTCCATTGCACCATAAATAACTCTCTTCCTCAATTTGAATCATTCTTCACTCAGCTTGCTCCACAACTGAGTGTTTATCTTGACCACGTGATTGTTCGACATATTACTAAGAGAAAAAACAAGAACAACATCTATTCTATACCTGAAGATGTCTGTAGGAACAGACGAAAGCTTGTAGTAAAAATAAGAACTAATACGGCAGAAATTTATATAATCAAGGATCATTTCATTCATAACGGATTCGGAGGTTTTTGTATATTATTTAAATCGTTTGCGATGATGGATTTCTCGCCAATTAAATCATTAACCTTTGCATTAGTTTTTGTGTGAATAATTCATGAATATATATATATATATATATATATATATATATATATATATATATATATATATATTATGAAATGGACAAAGCCCGACAATTAATTTAAGACATTTTTATGTTTATACATTCTTTTTATGGATAGAAATATTTAAGTAAATGCTCTGTTTATAATAAACAGTATTAAACATTCACCGGCCTGAAAATTTCTCGGACATTCAGGCCAGTAAATGTTGTTTAATACTGCTTATTACAAACAGAGCATTTACTTAAATATTTCCATCCATAAAAAGAATACCCGCTCGGCCCGGTGGCTAGGATCAAAGTGTAGTATCTGCGCTTTGTGAGCTGCCGGGTCGGGTGTCTGTCGAACTCTCTGCTTGCAGAGAGGAACCCGGACGAAGCTCCGCCGAAGGGTAGGGTTTCGTTAGGGGAGGTTGACGGAACTAGCCCGCTTGGACGGGTTTAGATGGGTTTTATTTTTGGCTGGGCCTACGGGCTCAGACATACCCACATTAAAAAGGCCTTGTGCCACATTCGATTCCCGTGGGTGGATTGATAAATACCATCTCTAAAAAGAATACCCGCTCGGCCCGGTGGCTAGGATCAAAGTATAGTATCTGCGCTTTGTGAGCTGCCGGGTCGGGTGTCTGTCGAACTCTCTGCTTGCAGAGGGTACCCAGACGAAGCTCCGCCGAAGGGTGGGGGTTTCGTTCGGGGAGGTTGACGGAACTAGCCCCGCTTGGACGGGTTTAAATGGATTTTATTTTTGGCTGGGCCTACGGGCTCAGACATACCCACATTAAAAAGACCTTGTGCCATTCCCCGATCCCCGTGGGTGGATTGATAAACACCATCTATAAAAAAAAATGTGTAAACATAAAATATCTTTATATATATATATATATATATATATATATATATATATATCTTACAATTTTAAAAAATGTATTACAGAAGAAAATGAACAGGTAAAGATGTAGAAATTGTTACAAAATGAGTAGATATTGAAGTTTTTTTTTAATTAATTTAATACACCACTATATGGATTTACACGATCGATGTTTTCCTCAGATGTTCTTTTGTCGTCACCTTCTCCTTTTATCCAACACTGTCCCTGTCTCCATAAAATTTCTCGGACATTCAGGCCAGTAAATGTTGTTTAATACTGTTTATTATAAACAGAGCATTTACTTAAATATTTTTATCTATAAAAAGAATGTTTAAACATAAAAATATCTTTATATATATATATATATATATATATATATATATATATGTGTGTGTGTGTATATATATATATATATATATATATATATATATATATATATATACACTTTACAGTATTAAAAAATGTATTACAGAAGCAAATGAACAGGTAAAGATGCTGAAATTTTTAAAAATGAGTAGATATTGAATTTTCTTTTTTTTTAATTAATTTGATATACCCCCTATATGGACGCCATTATTTGCACGAAGCACATCAAGACGGTACTCGATTTTGACAATTGATGTTTTCTTCAGATGTTCTTAGCCGTCTCCTCCCTTTATCCAACACTTTCCTTGTCTCCATAAATTTCTTGTGCCATCCACGAATTGACGGACTTCCATATTTAGTTTTGTAGTTTCGCTGAGTCTGCCTATTCGATTTTGTTTCAGAAAACCATGACACGCATTGTGCATTTTCTTGAGGAGTAGCCACTTTTAGGGGTTTATTCAATAGTACTCCTTTCATCAACAGGATATATGAAATGCACAAATGCAATGTGATTAAAATCTTTGATAATTAATTAGTGTATAGAACAAAGTCTGAATAAGCTATCTCATCAATTGACTTTGTAAGAAATTTTTAAATTGTAAAGAGACTTAATCGACCCCCTGTATATACGCCCTTACTCAAATTAATTGAAACAACCGCTTAATTTCCTTTCTTTCACTAAACGGCAAGTTTTAGATCCACTTGAGTAACAGAGTGTAACCAATTTCGATTTTTACCTCAGATTAGATCATTTGCAGGGGTTTAGAATATGAATCTATTTTCGGGGTGTATGATGAAATTTGTTTGGCCTTGAAAAATATTGCGTCATCCGTGATTGCATCAGATTTTTATCATGCCCAGACACTATTGTCATGACTGTCGATTAGTTGTCCTACGGCCATTGTCTACGGGGTACGTTACTCCTAGGAAGTGTACGAAAATTGTAACGCTGCACGAACGCAATGGCAAGCTTTACCAAGGAGCAAATGAAAGTACTAAAGACTGGCCCGGAAACTCTCCTGATTTAAATCTGTGGTCAATCTGCAAAGAAGAACTTCCTGGAATGGACATACGAAGTACTAATATGCGCTCTGGGTCATGTTTTATAGAAAAAATATGAAAATAAAGTTAACAATAGCGGAATTATTTTTGTTTCAATTAATTTTCACAAGGGTATATATATATATATATATATATATATATATATATATATATATATATGTGTGTGTGTGTGTGTGTGTGTGTGTGTGTGTGAAGAGGCACAAAGTTATAATTTATACAGTATAGATTTATTTAATATATATTTATGTGATAAACTCCGTTCCTATTCTTCTGAGAAGACCTAATCAATTCGGGTCTGCGTAAAAATACAATCTGGAAATCGAACACACAACACACAAAAACGCACATACATACATATATATATATATATATATATATATATATATATATATATATATACTATACACAGACAGTTGAAATAACACAGATATATACATATATATATATATATATATATATATATATATATATATATATATATATGCATATATATACTTGTAATTTTGCATTTCAGTAACTAGAAAGATTCATAGTATTCTTTGAGATGTAAAAGGCCTTTTAATATGATTGATTGGAAATATATATATATATATATATATATATATATATATATATATATATATATATAAGGACAGTTGAAATAACAGATATATATGATAAAAATATAGTTTTAAGGTGTGCATTATTTATGTGCAAAAGTGGCCAATATCAAACATAGTGCATATTTAAGTATATATATATATATATATATATATATATATATATATATATATATATATATATATAAATAACTATAGTCTTAAGGTGTGCTATATTTATGGGATAAAGTGCTCAATATCAGAGATAGAGCGTGTGTAAATATAAAAGTGAACATAGAAGTCAACACTTAGAGGCGACAGTCTGTTTCATGCTAGACGTAATCGTGGTCTGACATGGCCTAGCATGAAACAGATTGTCGCCTTAACTTCATTCACTTTATATATATATATATATATATATATATATATATATATATATATATATATATATATGTGTGTGTGTGTGTGTGTGTGTTTGTGTGTGTGTGTGTAATGTATATCATTATGTATCATTTTAATACCTATACACGGACGGTAAAAATAGCACAGATAATAAAATTTGTAAACAAACAGATATCAGGGAAAAAAATGAGTAAAAAAGATAAGGAATAAAAACCTCCGTGTCTGTCAAAATTTATCAATCAGCATCGCAATGCCTACTGAAAAGAAAGGTATCACCTCAAGATTGAATTAAGTAAAAACAGTGCTCAATGCACTGAGTAGAGCAAAATCTAAAAATCTCGTGAGCCCAAACCTTCCTGCCTACCATAGTTTCACCTAACGGATTTTCAGGATACAACTAGCTAAATAAAAAACAGTAAAAATTTGAAAGACTGCTGGTTTAGGGTGGCTATCTTTCCAATAAAATATAATTAAGCTAGACTTTATTTTTCATTGTCTTGTTCTTGTTTTGTATTTTTCCTAATTTTATTTATTATTATTTTAGTTTTTAGTTTATATATATATATATATATATATATATATATATATATATATATATATATATATATATATCGTTTTCTTCTTCTCAATCTTCCTTGTACACAGTTTTCTCTCACTTTTTACTCCTGTGAAACTCTTCGTACTCGTGGCATTTCCGCCTTTCTTGGAGTGAAATGAATAATACATACATATATATATATATATATATATATATATATATATATATATATATTGTTACAAATTCCAGATATTATATTTTAATTTCAATACAGAGTAGAGCTTAACAATAATATTTATTAACACCTAAAAAAAAATGTCATATAGCGGTTTATAACATATTTTTGCTATAATCACTAATATATATATATATATATATATATATATATATATATATATATATATATATATATATATATATATATATATATATGTATATATGTATGTATGTATGTATTATTCATTTCACTTTCGAAGAACTTGGTAAACCGAAGGCGTAATTCCAAGGAGGATGAAATGTGAATACAGAGCTAATATTTAATGAAAAACAGACCACTTTAAGGTACCATTACAATAATTTATTTCACCAAAATCCTTTTTAAAGGACACCGGATCATCAGGTAACAATTCCAACAATGAAATCTTGGAATTTGTCATTAAATTTATATATATATAAATGGCTTAATGGTTAGAATCTCCGAATAACGCCAATTCAGCCGGGTTTCAATCCTGGCTAGAGGCAACCGGATGTCTAACCACACTGATGAGCTGCGAAACAGTCTGTCTGTGGATGACGTTATATATATATATATATATCCAATCATATATTGTTAAATCTAGCAACGAACGTCTACTATATATATAAAAGAAAGATGTTGTAGTGGTTCCAACGAGAGAAAAGTATGTATATTAAAAAGAAGAGAAGAGTGTTGCCGCAAACGTTTTTTTGGTTGTAATGTGCATTTATTTAGAAAAAAATATTATTCTTTGTTTTACATAATTTTACAATAATTTTATAATTATATATATATATAATTTTATAATTATATATATATATAATTTTATAATTATATATATATATAATTTTATAATTATATATATAATTTTATAATTATATATATATATGTGTGTGTGTGTGTGCGTGTCTGTGTCTGTGTGTGTCTGTGTGTAACCATATAATCGTAATATATTATAATGTATAATATATATCATATATTTCATATATTTATGATAAAAATATAGCTTTAAGGTATGCTGCCAGGCAACAGATATGCCTCAATATCTGATTAACACCGTTTTGTGACAGTCTGTCTTGCTTGAACCCAATTTCCAGGTCTTGTGTTTAGCCTGGGAATTCGACTAATTAGATATGCTGGTCAGTCAGTAATTACGGGTAGAAATGTCATATATTTACGCTTTATTGTTGGCCTTCCAACGGCTGTTTGGATAGGTGGGAACGGCTACATTTGAAATTATTCTGAAGCCTGAGAGTATAAAAACAATGTTCCAGAATACGGTTATTTCATAGCTGTTGTAGAGAGTCGTTTGTTAACTTTAAACTTAATTAGTATTGGTTACTTGGGCTATTTTGTATTCATGCAGTCAACATTAATTAGTATTAAATTGACTTAATTGTTGTTATTTGTGTATTCACACAGTTTATTTACTTTTTATATATATATATATATATATATATATATATATATATATATATATATATATATATATATATATCACAGATATACGTACAAATATGTGTGTGTGTGTTAAGGGTGGATTTCGGGAATTTCTCAATTGCATTGAATTACTATTACAGATGACAATGAAGCCATGATAAGAATGTGAATAACAATTAAAAAAAAAAAAATATTTCTTAAAACAGACGTTAAATTTGATTTACGGAAGACAATCGTGATGCAAAAATATGGTTAGAAGGAAGCGGAAAAGGAAATTCATTTGATTTTTGTCGGCCGTCCTTAATTATATCAACATTGGCGCTAATATATTATTAGTTTTGGTAAATTTATTCTAAGAAGCGGTTAACTATTTTACAGGAATTCAAAAAAGAAATTAGCGAAAGTATATATTCATTTATGCGCTCGGAAGAAATGTATGGTTTTATATATAAATTTAAATAAATGTTTAGGAAAAATATTTTCACACACACACATATATATATAACGGCATTTTTATGTTTATACACTCTTTTTATAGATTCAAATATTTAAGAAATGCTCTGTTTATAATAAACAGTATTAATAACATTTCCTGGCCTGAATGTCCGAGATATTTTCATATAAAATATGCGTCCTCCGACAGGAATCGAATCTGTATCCTATACGGAACCGTCATATAGCCTGACGTGCGTTTAACCGATTGATCCACATAGTTCGGTTCCGTATGGGGGTACAGATTCGGAGTACACATCACTCATCAGTTTACACTAAATGAACACAAAATACAGCTTTTTGTTGCATATGTACACTCTCCTCTGGGGATCTTTTTTGATTGACGGTCTTCAGGTGATCATGATAAAGTTGTCTTCCCCCCCTCTCTCTCTCTCTCTCTCTCTCTCTCTCTCTCTCTCTCTCTCCTTAAGGTCAGCCTCAGAAGGTCTGAAGCCAAATACACTAAGAAATAATAGTCTGAAACTATTATTTAACATTTGTTTATATCTCGAAAACATTTTCACGCGTATTTTGAAGAAGGTTTGAGAATCAATTCATCGCCTTTAGATTTCACGCTTTTCATATCAGTTATAATAAACTTGCGCTCTATTAAGAGAAACTAGGTGTTTACATGTGTCAACATGTCAACACGCAAGTAACATAGAAAAAAAATCTAGAGACCTTGACGAACAAGTCATATCTGTTATTAGTCGTACTTCTTCTTTGTACTATGTCCCTTCAGGACATTGGCGATCATGACTCTCCACAATTTCCTGTCTTTTATTTGTCAAGAACAGATATAAACATTAGTATTGAGACAGATCACTGCTTATCCAGCTGCCGACTGCTACAATTTATACGTATTTATAAAACAACGTAAATCCGTTTCACACACATCCTTACATGTAGACGCATTCTGTTTGTCTATATTTCTGAGATGAGGTATTTTAATTATTTACTATTTGGACTGTTGCGCTCATCTTCGTAGCCGTATTCACGACGTTTCGGTCTTTGTAATCTCCGGCCTTCTTCAGGTGATTGGAATTGAGATCGTGGAAGTTATATTGCCTCTCCTGGCTGTAAAGTTCGTGGAACTGAAGCATAGAACTCATCAGAACAACTGACATGGGAATAAAACTAAAGTAGCGATATTCTTGGTACGTTACGTCACAGAAAAAGAGGCTTAAGAATAGAGAATAATTCTTCGCTGCCAGTAGGATTCGCTATTTTGAAAAGCAAAAAGAAGATTTGAACATAAGTTTGTCTTCTTGGCTCGCCTTTTTGAATGTCATCCGAGACAAGACAAGAAAAACACAGAGTATATGTCATTTCTGAAGAAAAAAGAATTATTTCAACAAAAATTCTCTAAGTAGGCTACTGGAGAAACGAAATGAGGTCGAACGATAAATCAAAAGGAAGGAAGGAAGGAAGGAAGGAAAGGAGGGAGAAAAGAAAGAAAGTACGAAAGTGGGTTGGAAACAGAAAGAAAAAGGAACGAAGGAAGGGGTGTATGGAAAAATCAAGAAAGAAGGAAAGTAGGTGTGAAAAAGAAAGAAAGAAAGAAAGAAAGAAAGAAAGAAAGAAAGAAAGAAAGGAAGGAAGGAGAAAAGAAAAAAGTACGAAAGTGGGTTGGAAACAGAAAGAAAAAGGAACGAAGGAAGGGGTGTATGGAAAAATCAAGAAAGAAGGAAAGTAGGTGTGAAAAAGAAAGAAAGAAAGAAAGAAAGAAAGAAAGAAAGAATATCCGTGAGAAAAAAACGAAAGAAGGACAAGAAAGAAGGAAAAAAGAAGAAAAGTGGCTGGGAAAAAAAAGAAATAAAGAAAGATTTCCAAAATAATTTGAGGAAGGAAATAAAGAAAAAAATGAAAGAAAGAAAGAAAAACACTTGAAGAAATGATGTTTGGAAAGCGAAAATGGAGAGAAGAAAGAAAGAAAGAAAGAAAGAAAGAAAGAAAGAAAGAAAGAAAGAAAGAAAGAAAATGGAAAAAAGGGGAAAGAAAAGGGGAAAAGATCAAACGGCCAAGAAACAAAAGAAAGAAAAAAAGAAAGAAAAAAGAAAAAAGTGTTAAATGAAGAAAAAAAGAAAGGAGAAGAAAAAATCAGAAAGCTGAAAGGCGGGAAAAAAAAAAGAAAATCACAAGGAAAAATAAAGAACGCGGAAAAAGAAAGAGAAAGAAAAATCAGAAATCCCAGCGACAAAAGAAAAAGAGAAAAAAAATACTGAAAGAAAGAAAGAAAGAAAGAAAGAAAGAAAGAAAGAAAGAATAAAGTATTGCTCAAAAGTTTGGGAGAAGAAATGATGTTTTATAAAAACGAATTGAAAGAAAGAAAAAGGAAAGGAGAAGGAAAAAGTCAGAAGGCCGAAAAACGAAATCAATAAATAAATAAAAACAAATGGAACACCAAAAGAAAGAAAGAAAGAAAGAAAGAAAGAAAGAAAGAAAGAAAGAAAGAAAGAAAGAAAGATAAAGAAAGAGGAAAACGAATGGAGAAAGTAAAATCAAAAAACTGAGAAACGAAAGAAAAAGAAAAATAAATAATGAAAAAAGTAAGAAAGAAAAAGAATGATTGAAATATTGTCGAAATGATTTGAAGAAAAAAAATGATATTTCATAAAAGCGAAAGGAAAGATAGAAAGAAGAAAGGAGAAGGAAAAAAAAATAAAACAGCCGAAATTACGAGATCAATCAATAAAGAAGAAAGAAAATGAAAATTCACAGTAAAGAAAGAAAGAAAAACAGAAAGCAAGAATTATTGCTCAAAAGATTTAAAGATAGAAATGATGTTCCGAAAAGGAAAATGAAACAAAAAGGAGAAAAATCAAGACAATTGACAGAAGGTTCACCAGATCGAATCAGGACCGCCTCCAACGATCAGTTAACCTGTGTAGACAAATCTCAGTTTTGTTAGTCACCAATCACGAAGAAACTGGAATAGAAAAAGCTTGACAGTATAGTGATTTTCCAAGCGTAGCTTAGATGTGGCACAAGGGCATAAATATGGAGCTCCCAGTAAGGATTGAACTCACTACTTAGTCCTGATTCTTCTCGCGAGACAAGCTTGCTAACCATTACACCGCCTAAACTCAACATGGAGTCTATAATGCGAATGAAATACTCCGAAACTCTGACGGTAACGGAACGTTTTTTAAAATATATTAGTAAACACGTTTCTTGATATTTTTTTACCTATTAGAATATATGCTTTATTTAGAGGCTGTTTTATGAGGCGGAAAACAGATGTGGTTGACGGAAAACAGATCTGGTTCGCGGAGGGTGGCTGCATCATTGTCGCTCATAATTCGTCGACGATAGGCTCCGTCATGAGATAAGAAGAAAAATATGCTTTGTTATTTCCTCCAATGGTTTCCATTGTTCGTTTTTTTTTTTTTATTTAAAAAAAAAACACGTAATATATTATATCTTTTTTGGTGAATAATTAATTTAAATCGTTTAAGACTACGCGAATGTCAACTCAACGTGTCCACGTCATACGCCACTAAAACTTTTCAACATAGTTTTAATCAATACTGAACGGTTCCCAGTTCCATTCGTCCGCCTATTTTGCATCATTAGGAAAATAATTAGTAAATACTTTAGAAATTTTATATTTCAACCAATTTTTTCTATCAGTTTGAAACATTCCTTTTATCTTTGAATCCGAAATAACTTGCGAGGAAATTACTATATAAGAACGGAACGTAAATTACGCTCCAAGTATCTATAAATATAAACACACAAGCACGCACACACAGGTGTGTATGTATATGTATATATATATATATATATATATATATATATATAACAAGTACTTACATACGAACAAACACCAACATATAGATAGATAGATACATGTGTGTGTGTGTGCGTGTGCGTGTGTGCGGTGTGTGAGGAATTATATATTTTTATAAGTGTATATATATATATATATATATATATAATAAGTTGTTACATACGAACAAACACGTACATATAGATAGATACATATATATATGTGTGTGTGTGTGTGTGTGAAATTATATATTTTTATAAGTATATATATATATATATATATATATATATATATATATATATATATATATATATCAGTTGTTACATACGAACAAACACGTACATATAGATAGATAAATACATATTTATATATATGTGTGTGTGTGTGTGGGGAATTAAATATTTCTATAAGTGTATATATATATATATATATATATATATATATATATATATATATATATATATATATATATATATATTAGAGGCTGTAATTTCTGTCCTTTCTTTTATTTATTCCTTGTTCTATTTTTTGTCGGAAAGACATTTCAATTTGCCACAATTTACGACTTCATTATTTCGCTAGGTATATAGACATGGCCGCCATTGGTTTATTGTCGAGAGCAAAAAACACGTCGATGTCGAAGTTTAAAACTTTTAATGTCAACCATATTGTTTCATGAATAATGTCCACACGCAAAATTCAAAAGTGCTTCTGTTTGTACATAAAGTATGATTTTGAAAGTGGATTCGTCAAGACGAGTTCAAATTCTTGTCTAGTTTCTTGTTTTCACCTTCGCACTATTGTCATATTGGGAAAGACAGGAAATCATTTCTTTTCTCCCTAACCGTGGGTTAAGTAGTAAGGTAGACAGAGCACTATAGTCCTAAATTGCAAAATGTAATGGGAACTACTCCATCATTATTCTAAAAGAATTATTGCAGTTCCACACACCATCAGAGGTACATTAATGGTCCATCAGATGCTGGTAGAGCTTCGACTATGTCCTGTTAATGGATTAATCCCAAACGAATTTCTATTCACATCTCTTAACCGAAATGTTCAGGTTGTTAATGACCGGATGTGCATACACATATATTCAGATATTGTGTATCAGCTGGTACTGACGAAAATAGCCGGTACTTTTTTCGACATTTACAGAGCCAATAATAATAATAATAATAATAATCTCCGTTTGCTTAAAAAAAGGTCACGATAGACTCATTGAAGGGATCCCTGGAAGCCCATGCCTTATTGAAATACGAAGAATTCTACTCATAGTTACAACTTATACCTTACGAAGGTTTTTATTTATGTAAAAACTGTATAATTTTTGTTTTTGTTTCTTTTTATAAACAAAAACTAGCAGTAGAGCCCGGCGTTGCCCGAGGGTATAACAGTAAGAGATAGATCAAGCATCGACCATCATAAAGACTGAAAATTAAAATTGACAAAGATTATTGTTTAAGGTTGACGGACACGCATGTCTTAATTACTTTTTTTTTAAGAATTGGTCAAACCCAAACTCAAACAAAAACATTGTTTTCAATCGTTATGAGTCTATCGATTGAATAGAATTTTATTATAAACAATTGTCTTGTAAATGGATTCGGCATTCTGAATGTAAAAATAAAGAAAAAAGTGTGAAAGACAATAAGAAACACTACCTGCCAAAAAAAAAGTGAAGTTTTGTTGAAATTGGTTGAAAAATGTAGGAAATCCGATCCCATATATAAACGAACACAGACACACACTCACAAACAAACTGGGTTTTATAATAAGTATAACTCGATATGAGATGTCCCCCTTTCATTATCGACAGCGATGCCTCTTAATCGTGTTTTCAAATTGTGTTTTTCCAATTTTTGGCGCTGTCAGAACCACCGCGAGGTAATTTTACGTAGTCCTGTTAAGTTTTGTTGAAATCAGTTGAAAAATGTAGGAAATCCGATCCAATATATAAACGAACAGACACACACACACACACACACACACACACACACACACACACAACCTTGGTTTTATAATAAGTATGATGCTCAATGGAAAATATTATGATGCCTTTTTTGACATTTAGTCTCTGGTTGGGACCCGGAAAGTACTGTGTATACAGAAGAAATCAAAGATAATAATAATAATAATAATAATAATAATAATAATAATAATATTTTCACAATAGTACATTTTGTATGTGCAAAGATATCAATCAAAGTGGAGACAGAGAAAGCATGCGAAAAAAACGAAGTTAGCATTTTATTTGATAGGCATAAAACGTGTAGATTTGTTATTTTTCTGCCAATACCAGACCTGAGTTCCCTACGCAACCTATACCGAAATCCATACACAAAGATTTTATAAACCCTTCCATCATATTAGTTCAGGTATCTATAAATACAAATGTCAGTGTGATGCTGAATATATTGGCAGAACCAATCACAGTTTAGAGACTAAGACAGATCACCCACGTACTATCTAAACCCGTTAGAGCAATGTGATCATGAATACGCTTGCAAATAATATCTTCTACTAGGGAACTCTCAATAAGGACACATAGCACCAACAACAGTAGAAGCAGTTGCAGCAGCTGGGATAAGATAATTATCAATAGATTGTAATTAAACTTAGTATGTAGAAAAAATAGATGTAAGTAAAATACCAAAATTTGGCCAATCTGATTTTTGCATTTGACAGTTATATAAGTTTTAGGAAAATCAGTGGAATAAAACCTTCGGCAACTTTTGATATCCGAGCGCTTTTTGTGTAAGTCCCTGCAAGGAAATTTCTAAGAAAAACGATTACGAGCCTGCTGAAGCAATTATGTTTTAACTTGCATTGCCGTATTTAGACGGGTTTGAAGAGTGCCGTATGTAAAAAGGATTGACCTCAGCGAATTATGTCATATATTTTGCCTGAACTTCTAATATCTAAAGTATGTAAAGTCAGGACATGTAACGAGATTTACTGATGAACATTTGAAAGAATTTCTCTTGGTTGGATGCAGCAATAGCAAAAGAAATATTAATTATATCTTAAAAAGTAAACGCGCATTTTACAAATCTCACTAACATTTTGAGCTGCTTAGTTTGAGAGATTCTAATATGTACGCATATGGTGTGATATAAATATTTTATTGCTATTGTCGCCTTCTTGAATAACTTCTTAGTAAATAAGTATGTTTGTTGTCATTATTTTTTGTGCATTCAGTGTATTTTATTGAACAAAATGGTTATTCGACCAGCGTTCGTCATTTTCTCAGTTATCTGGTCCTTTATGAATAAAGTTTGGTGACCCCCCCCCGGCTAAGAAGGATGTTCGATTCAAACAACTCCCCTCCCCTAGAGCTGCTGCCTCTCCAGACCATGTTTCTCCAATCACTACAATCTTAACCTCTTCAACTCAAGGGTCAGCCGTTTTCTATCTTACATATCCTCATAATTTGAATTTCTTACCCCCTCCTCTTATGTCCATCAAAAATTTTAATCAGTAACCCGATACCTTGAGTGGCTTTTAGGCCTTGTATTGGGGAACAATTACTAAAATAAATAAGTAAACATTCACCGTTGTTAATTATCGTATATACACCTTCTTTTTTTTTTTGGTTTCATCCTTGTTATTGTTGGAAAATACAAACTTTGTTCCAAATTCTGTGAAGAAAATATTTGTTGTCACCCTAAATATTAATCCTGTGTCTTTCTACATAATGCACATAAAAAGATCCCATTTTTGAACTTAAAAGGTTATAAAATGTTCTTCTTTAAAGAGCATTTCAACTTCCTGGTCAATATTCACCTGCCAACAGACTTTACAAGAGCAATACTTGTTCGATTATCCCGACACGTTGGAACGGGAGTTGAAAAAGTAGATTCGGCTATTTGAACATGCCAGAACATTGAATACCTAAAAAAAATAAAATAAATATAAGTAAAATGCCAAAATTTGGCCAATCTGATCTTTGCATCTGAGATTAATATAGGTTTTAAGAAAATCAAAGAAATAAAAGATTCGGCAACTTGTTACAATTTTTGATATCCGAGCACTTTTTGTGTAAGTACCTGCAATGAAGTTTATAGGAAAATTACGTTTTAATTTGCATTGTCGTATTTAAACCAGTTTAAAGAGTGCTGTATATAAAAAGAACTGACTTCAACGAATTATGTCATATTTTGCCTGAACTTATTATAAAATCTAAAGTATGTAAAGTCAGCACGTGTAACGAGGTTGACTGATGAATATTTGAAAGCATTTCTCTTGGTTGGATGCAACAATACCAAAACAAATATTAATTATATCTTAAAAGGTAAACGCTAGTTTCACAAATCACACTAACCTTTTTTGCTGCTTAGTTTGTGAGATTCGGATATGTGCGAAATAACTATTTTATTCCTATTGTCACCTTTTTGGATAACTTTTTAGTAAATAAGTGCGTTTGTTGTCTTTATTGCATTGAACAAGACGGTTATCCGGCCCACGCTCGTCATTGTCTCAATTACCTAGCCTTCTCTGAAAAAGTTTTGGTGACCCTTGCTCTATAGTATTGCCCGATCATAACCTTCCAAAATAACAAGTCCCCCAACTATATTATCAATAGCATAATAAGATGTTTTCTGCAAAATTAACCGTAAGCGACGCTAAAATATACAACACATGCAAAATTATAATATTATAATCTGTCTGATTAATAAAACTCAATACTTTCTTTAGAAAATTCACATTGTTGATACGAAACTGTGAAGTTTTGAAAAGTTTCGAAAGATCTATGACGAGAGAAGTTTATAGCGAACCGTTTGTAGGCGTCCTGAGACAAACACGTGCGGCCTCCTGAAATAGCCCACTACAAACATAGTGGACTCTCCCGGTGTATGAGCCCGCCAAGAGAAATGTAAAAAGAAAACAACAAAGACCGGTACATATATATATATATATATATATATATATATATATATATATATATATATATATATATATATATATATATATATATATATATATATATATATATATATATATGTGTGTGTGTGTACAAACAGGTATATGTGTATTGACATATAATAAAGGTTACAATTCACAAAGGCGATAATTAGTGTGTATGAATGAACGTAGAAAGTTTGTGGTCAATGTATGTGTAAGCGAATGAAAATATTCGTACGTATGTATCTGTGTAAAGAGAGTCAACTGAGAGCGTTCCCAAGTAGCGGTTTCAAAATTAGGCAATTAAGGAGGAGGTAACTTCTACAAGTTTCGCTTAAAGGTACAATTTTGTTCTGGCCGGACTGTTTGTTCTTTGTAGTTCAGCTGGTCAGGGCGTAGCGGATTTAATTAGTAGCTCCCTCAAACCACGTGGACCCAGGTTCGAATCCTGCCTGAGTTTGCAAAATATTTAGAATCTTAGGTTCTCGAACATTGAGGCGTCTAGACGAAAATGAATAAATATACTTTTTAATAAATAAACGGTGAGTCTACTCACATACGAGTATCCACTGAAAATAACGTTTAAATTGATAAATTTAGATATATATATATAATATATAATAATAATATATAGTAATGAAATCGGAGAGCTCGAGCCTTGCACACGCACACACACACACACGCATATATATATATATATATATATATATATATGCAAGCTTCATTAAATATGACAGACAAGTAGAAAAGAGGTTAAAATAATGGAAGCCTTATTAATAAAATACAAAAGAAACACACAATAATATCAACTATGAATATGGACACAATATGTTAACTTTGTTTTGAGAAAATAAACGTTATATAATATTAAACAAATACATACAACAATCAATTTCCAGTTACCATCCTTGATAATGACTAAAGTTATAGCCGAAAGCGCTTGGAAAAATAAAACACTTGGACAGTTTTTGTCTAATTTATCTACGGAAAAGAAAAAAATTCTAATACCACATGAGAAATTATATAAAAACTTAATCAAAGCAATTGTCTCTCATATTTAATCAAAGAAGGATTGTTGCCTATATATATATATATATATATATATATATGACTTGCTACTTTGTTAATCGAGCCATCGCATAGGAAATATGCAAAGCGCTTCAAGTTTCCTCTACTTAGATCGAGCTTTGGTGAATTGCGGAACATGGAACCAGATGGTGTTAATTTTCAAAGTTCTTCTCCAACTGCAGTACGCCATATCAGTTTTGGACGACCCCTTGGTCTGTTGCAGCCTTAAGCTATCCAGGTTAGGGCAAGTTTGGATGATCAGTGTTGATTTAGACGCGGAAACTATAGTATTAAAAAGTGCTCAATACACGTATAAAAAAATAAAAAAAAATTGCATGTAGAGCATTTAATTATCAAAAGAAAATCATCTGACTTCGCTACCTTGGTTTCAACCTTTCGGTATCCTCAGGCGGTTTAGGTCACATGATTTTTTAATTTTTAAATAATATAGCGTTCATTATTTACGGAACTTCTGGAGAGCCATAATCTTCAATGTTCTGAATGGACATTATAGAGAAAAGAAGAAGGATCCAGTTGGTTTTCCAGAAGAAGAATTGATAGAAAGCAATGTTCTTTATTTGTCTATGTAGCGATTTTGAATGACATAGAAATGTTCGGCGAGACACGGGAAACATTGAATGAATACGTACGCAGCGTGTTTCGCTCTCTGATCACCCACCACAGGAGAACTTTTGCCGATGGTTTATTCCACAAACTGCCCATCCGTTGTTCATCCTCTCATTTTTATTTACGGAAGGCAACATGTGCGTTACAATTGATACGAATACCGGATCTACTCTTGAATTAACTCCCATGCGGTACTATCAAATGTTCGAAATGCTAAGGCCACTTGATGTATGCTGAATACCTGGATCGTCTCCGACGGCCTGTAGAATGTATTCTTCGTGGTCAGACTTCCTCGATCCATAGTTTGTGGTGCCACATATCCTGTCTCTGCAACGCGAGGATAAATAGCAGCAAAGGTTTGATGACACGGTTGCCTTTGGCCTGGAAACGTAATCTGATACGGCCGTGCAGCTTCGTGTCCATTACCATTTGCGCGTCCATATGTAAAATTCATATCTGCCTGCTCATGTTATGAATATCTTGCCATTGGAAAATGGAACACTTCTCAGTTAACTCATTACTACACGTTATACTTTTAAGATAGACTAACTACAAATGTACACGAATGACAAATGCAACCTAGTCGATATGACAACACAGCGCCATCTACCGTAAACTTCCTTAAAATTTAATAACTCAAAAATGAAAGATTTACGTACAAATGTTTATATGGATTTGTGTCCTTGTTTTGGTGTGAGGAACTAGCTCCCAAATTTTTTAAAATTATTTTTGATACACCCTGTATATATACTGGGACAGTCTTTATTAGCCATTTTTCTAATAAAGAAGCTGATATCAATATGCATGATATTTCACGTAATACCTATAAATTATAATATCCTTCAAATACCATACTTGCGCTATTAATAGATGAATCAAACTTGAAACTTTTTGATAGTAAGAAGTAGTAAGATGAGCTTGAATGAAAACTGGAAAAAATAAAACAAATACACTATAGTCAATCTTCTGATCACTCTCGTACTGACTTAATTTTGAATGAATTGGATAAGAGAGTTCGAAGAGAATACTTGAAGCGTGAGAGTAAGATTTTTCCGTGTTTGGAGAATGCCTGGGAAGGTCTGCCATCTTTTTCTTTCCTTTTTTTGCAAAACCTTTTCGAAATAATTCCAAGAATTTTTAAATCAGTCATTAAGTAGGTGGCTGTTTTATTGACGAAATCAAAATAGGATGCTTGCTGTTGTATGATACATTTTTATGGTTAGTTGCTTACTATTTTTTGTCAAAAGAAAAGCAAATACACTGTAGTTACTGAAATTTTATCTTTTACTTTAAAAATACGAAAATATCTCATTTTAAGATGTTTTTAAAGAAATGCAGTGTGGTACCAAGAATTTTGGGTGCAGTATCTATCTATCTATATATATATATATATATATATATATATATATATATATATATATATATATATATATATATGAATTATTCACACAAAAACTAATGCAAAGGTGAATGATTTAACAAATTTAAATAACTGATCCAAGTGCGAATTTTGGATAATAAGTGCGACATTACTGTAATTATTGAACAATATAGTTCATGCCACTTTGACAGAAAAATTTACCAGTAAAAAATTTGTTCATCACCATATTTTATATGAACGCACAACCTTTAAAAATTCAAAATCAAACTCAGCGTTGCTTCTGCGCGTTCCAAAAACAATAACTCATTTTCAATAGCATTTTCGAATACAACAATACATGTATTTTCGTTGTCCTCTTATTACTAAGAGAAAAAACAAGAACAACATCTAAAGATGTCTGTAGGAACAGACGAAAGCTTGTAGTAAAAGTAAGAACTAATACGGCAGAAATTTATATAAACAAGGATCATTTCATTCATAACGGATTCGGAGGTTTTTGTATATTATTTGAATTGTTTGCGATGATGGATGTCTCGCCATTTAAATCATTAACCTTTGCATTAGTTTTTGTGTGAATAATTCATGTATTTGTAAATTGATTGCACGTTTATCATAATATATATATATATATATATATATATATATATATATATATATATATAAGGCTCAAAAACTAATAAACCATGGTTATAATTTATTACATTCCCATCGTAATCACGATCCAATTTTAAGGTGGTGATTAAAATTTAATATATAAACCATTAAATATATTTCCCTCTCACCCTTGTTTCCCACTCGCACACATACACTCTCTCTTTATACCCGGATGTAAATGTTTCAATTTCTTTTTGAATTTGTAAGTCTGATGAATTGAATCATGACTACGATTCCAATGTTACAAATTATAACCATGGAATATTAATGTTTGAGCCTTTTATATTATATTCTTGTTCTGTCCTGGACATTGAGCTATACCTGGATTCTATCCTCTTGGATAAAATGTATACTTATATATATTGACAGCTAAAATTATATATATATATATATATATATATATATATATATATATATATATATATGACACACGCGCAAAGGGCCCACACACAGGCATAATGTATGTGCGTGCCTGTGTTACAATCTGGAAAACGAATTTATCTGGACCTGTTTCGACGACCAAACAACGTCATCAGATTAATGGATTATATTTCAACAAAATATACATATTCACAACAGAACAGGATTTAAGTTAAGTATATTAACGGTTCACACACCCATACATATATATATATATATATATATATATATATATATATATATATATATATATGTGTGTGTGTGTGTGTGTGTGTGTGTGTGTGTGTGGCGTGATAAAGAATGTAAGTAACACTTTAAACACAAGAATCAACACCGCATCAGTACTGCCAGTTTAACGCCTCGAGCGATCTCTAGGCCAAGTGTCACTACTCCATTAGCGTGCTCGATATACATAGGGTACTGGGGGTTATGGCAAGTGGTGAAAAAAGAGTGAGAGAGAAAGTGACAGAAGGAAAGAGAGAATATAGAGAGACGAGAAGATGTTGAAACGATCCCTCCTCAATCACGAAATTCTATAGGAAAAATTGTCGACGTTCACCAGAAAATAGGGAGTTGTTCGAACCAATATAATTTCTGCACGCTGTTTTAAAAATATTTTTATTACTTTTGTCACTTTAAATAGAGATATTTTTTTTCTTTACTGAGCTTTATATATGCTTTGGTTTGTGTAAATGTGACAACTGCGGAACCTTCCAGACCTGTCCCCTTTTCAAAAAAAGCAGGAATAGAAAATGGGTTTTTGCTTGCTTTAATGGAAATAGGAAAAAGAAATCACATTATGCTTTCTATGCAGCAAAATGAAAAATATCCCTGTTTGTCTCATACCTTTTACGTTTTCCGTCATTCAATTGACTGTCAGCTTTAGTTTTTCTTAAAAAAATAAACTGAAACTAGTTTCTGACGAAGATACAAACATTATGCCCCCTTCAATCATTATCAATAAAAAAACACGTTCCCTATCGTTGTTTCAGGAACCAGTCAGACTTAACTGATATACAGGATGTCCAATAAGTTATTAGACGCGAATGAAATGCCGGAGCTTGTTCTCCAGATTTACCTGATTAATTTGTGAATATCCGACTGTGTTTCAATAAATGTGAATTAATAAATCAATATCCATCGAAACCGCCCACAGTGACATCAAAGCTAACACGATCGCATATCTTGATCAACACGGCCTCGTTAAGAACTGATATCGGCTTTTTTAAAGATTTCTCTTTAAACATTATTTGCATATGTATATAGTTTGGCAATTATGTTGAATGATTTTACACTGGTAGAAATCTTTGATATAAAACTGCGCGAATACGCGTGCTTTTTTTTGTGATGCGATTGAGACAACCAATATTAGGTTTTCTATTTGCCTGATTTCTAGCGCTCTCTCAACGAATACATGCAACGAATACATTTTCTAATATCATTTTTTTATTGGTTGCATTCATAAAAGCCTTTTGGTGAAATTTAAGAACATAAATGAAAGGGCGCTTTAAAATGTTTCCTTAACGTCAATTAGTAACAAAAATTCAAATACTTTAGCTTCATTTACTTTCAGATTTGTTTCTAAGTTTTTGATCTCCAATTTTATTATAGAACACATAGCATTTGTTAATATTCTATAACTTTTACATATCTCATTATTAATGAATTTGTGTATCTTCCGAAATTTGTCAACTGGGACAAATACATTTGAGAAACTTTGAAGGTATTCTTTCAGCTTCTTCGGAAAATTGCAGCCTACATTCCAGAATTTAATGTATTCATCATGTTAAGCATGTCTTTCTCGGCATTATTCAATTCAAACGACTTCTCTGGGGATTTGCGTGTACTAAATTCGTATCATTATTCACTGTTGGAAACACTGGAGATGCTGTCTGCTTCAAGACAATTCAGAAAATGTTCCAGATTCTGAATAAAAGTGATTTACCATTACACACCCTTGTTGTATAAGAATATATTTTAAATCTATTTTTCCGATGGTATGATAATATTTAATCGACACTGTCAACTGGTCTCTATCGCTAAGATAATCGTGGCTTAGTATGACAATCTAACATTGAATAAGACGAAAACTTTATCAATGATCACAACAATTTGGGTGTCAGGTACCGTCTATTTAAATTAAAAACACCGCTGAATGTGAAAGAGGGTACGTATGTTATTCGATTTAGTATCCACCTACTGATCGTTTAAGATTGAAACTGCCTGTCCCGCTTACGTTTCTTCAAATTTTGCGGATATAATTATTGTAGCTTTGCTTTGTTGACAGAAAACGCTTTGTTATTAAACCTAAGGTACATGATAACATTTTTGCTACCTTTGATAATAATAATGATTTACTTTCTATTAATATTATTTCACACACACACACATATATATATATATATATATATATATATATATATATATATATATATATATATATATATATATATATATATATATATATATATATATATATATATATATATATATATATATATATATATATATATATATATATGTGTGTGTGTGTGTGTGTGTGTGTGTGTGTGTGTGTACAGGGTGAGTCAAAATTATATTAACACTAGTATGAGAGGAATCAAAGTTTACTGAACAGTCTTCACCTGTCCACCAGCACGACTGATGCACAAAAATACCAGGGATCAACAGTACAATTTAGTGCCTTGACACATATTTCACGGTAAATGTTTGATATTACACCTTTTATTCTATCCTTGAGTTCTTCAATGTCTCTAACTTTTTTTTTCTATATACGCGATCATTTATCATACCCCATAAACAGATGTCAGAGGGTGTCAGATCAGGGGAGTGTAATGGCCATGCCAATAGTCCGCCGCGACCTATCTAACCATTTGGGAAACTTTGATGAAGAGAAGCGCGAACAGTATGGGCAAAATGAGGCGGAACCCCATCCCGTTGGAAATACCCTGCTCGTCTGATTTGTAGGGGTATGTTATCAATGGCAAACTCTTACAGCATCTGTAAGCAAGCATTTGCAGTCACCGTTGGAGTTGTAAAGAAATATGGGACAATTACTCCCTATGAGTTCTATGTGTGAATATTGTCAACGTCTCTTCATACCGAGGGTAGCGGGTTAGTTTCTGGTTTACCTATATATATGTCTATATAAATAACATATATATATATATATATATATATATATATATATATATATATATAGGGTGAGTCAAAATTATGTTAACACTAGTATGAGAGGAATCATTCATCAGAGTTTACTGAACAGTCTCTACCTCGAACGGTCACAGGTTGTCAGATCAGGCGAGTATGGTTGCCATGCCAATGGTCCACCGCGACCTATCCAACGATTTGGCAAACATTGATGAAGACAAGCGCGAAGAGTATGGACAAAATGAGGCGGTGAACCTTCCTGTTGGAAATACCCTTCTCGTCTGATTTGTCGGTGTATGTTATCGATGGAAAACTCTTGTAGCATTTGCAAGTAAGCATTTGCAGTCACTGTTGGAGTTATAATGAGATAAGGGACAATTACTCCCTATGAGTTCTATGTGTGGATAGTGTCAACGACTGTTCATACCGAGTTTAGCGGATTAACTGTTTCTATCTGCTGTTTCCGACTGGTGGGTTAGGAGTCTGAACTCTTGTGTAGCGTCTTGAGAGGCTGATCTGATCAACAGACGCATAATATCGGGGTTCTTACAGTGCCGTGTCACGCATGGAAAGGTATCGTTGTAAGAGCCTCCGGTGGCCAACCCTAATGCCACACTATGTTATGGTCTGCGCCAGTTCGCTTCTCGCACATGTTACATTAGACAGCCGACTGCTTCTACTCCCCGCGTCCATTCCCTACAAAAATAAAACACCATGAATATAAGCAACCTAAGATATAAAACTAAATCAGTTCAGAAAAAGAAAAAAAAACTTAAACCCCTCAAAATTTCTTTCTCCAACATTCGTACCAACTTCTGCAGTCTGGAATCGTTTCTCTTGGAAAAAGTTTCTGGGTATCTTAGCTCTCTGCGAAACTAATCTAAAAGCCAATCTAAATCTTCAATTCTTTTCTCTAATTTCTCGATTCCTGGCTATCTCGTCCTGGGTATGACGATAAACTACTTCTGCGTCCTGGGTAAGACGATAAACTACATCCAGCAGCAAGGCCTCTGATCAGGAGGTTTTGAGAAGAGTAGAGCCACCTCTTAATTGCTGTTGTTCCCAGATCCACCCTGACCCGGGGTGGTAGCACCTGTTACGGTCCCAGCTATGGGCAAAATAGTTAACCCCAAACTTGTTTAAAAATAGGTTTTAATACCGGAAATACTTTGTAATAAATAAAATTATTACCAGCAATAATTTTTGAAGGAAAAGTTATCAGCAATACTTTTAAAAAATACCAGCAATAGAAACTGTTATACATTCTTTGAAAAAAATATGACCAGCTATAGATTTCTTCAAGGAAAAATATTCCCAGAAATAGATTTTTGAAGAAAAACATATTACCAGCAATAAAAATTTTGTCGGCATTAAATAACACACTGAGGTTGATATGCCGTAAAACAAAATAAACCAAACCAAACCAAACCAAACCAAAAACCAAACCTGGCTATCTTTCTTTCCTTAGGAAAATGGTCTTGGAGTTTATGTCAGCAAACATCTCCCGCTGTCTAGGGAACCCACTTTAGAATCTCCAGTTCATTCTTACATGTGTCTCCGTCTCTCTCTTCTAAACTCAGCTATATTGTCTTTCTCTACCCCCTCCCCAACTCTCATGAAATACTGACTCTCATCAATATAATAGAACCTGCCTTGGCATCTCGCTTTCTTGCCGACGTGACATGACTTACCTCCTCCTTTTCTACAAATATTTTATGGCAACTGCTCTGACTAGTTTCTCACTGGGTGCATTTGGGTGTGGTACTGAATTGTCATCTGAGCCCCACCCTTTTACTGGTGAAATAGTTTAATGTAACCGTTACTTCTACTCCAACGGTTTCTTTTCTCGCACTTCCCACGTGTGAAAAACTCCTTTCCGTTTACTTGCTTCCCGGAAAGCTACAATCTTCAAAAATTTGAATGCAACGTCAATCGTCATCTTCTTGAATCCCGTTCATCTTTTTATTTTTTTCCTCGATACCCGCTGTACCCAAAAAAAAACTCAAATTCGTCGTTAACCAGGGCAAAAGATGGTTTGTTAATTTTAACGCCTCTAAAACTAAGCTACTCTTAATTAATCAGCTGAGGGACCCATCTCTGGCTTCCATCAGCATGGCTGGGGGTAACCTCCAAGAAAGTGACTCGTTGCGCTCCATCTAACTTCCTCCTGTTTCATAAACTCAACTACATGCGTTGTCGACATTTCTGAAACAATGATGATATCATATATGCTTTCGTAGAGTTATTGTCAGACCAGAATGCAACCTTCTTCCGTGATGGTATTGGTGCCATCTTAAGCATCATTAGACAAAGTGCATTATTGCTAATAAAATTACCAGCAAAACCTATTTCTAGTAAATTTACTAGAAAATTAACAAAACTATATTTTATCTACATTTGGAGGTTTACAAATGCGTATTTAGATTTCGTCATGAAATACCCCATAGAGGTATTGATATGCCGTCAAATATCAATCAGTTTGAACGTTGTCAAAATATTTTGGCAACATTGCCAGGATCTGTAGCTGAAAATTTCGTAATGAACAATTTTAACAGTAGAATACTTTTTTTCTTCACTTAAATAAATGTACGGAAGTATTTTTTTTCTTTTCGTATTTTCATAATTTGAAATAACTTTTTTCAAAACTGCGGTGTAACCATAAAAATAATAAAACAGATACATTAGAAAAATACCAGCAATGCATTTTCATATTAAAAATAAATATTAGCAATACACTATTGGTAAGGATATAGAAAATATGATTTCGGCATTTAATGACCCATAAGTAGTTGATGTGCCGTGAAACAACCAAAACAAACCTACATTTTGCGTCCTGGGTGTAACGAAAAACGATATCCTGCAACAAGGGCTTTGATCGGGAGGTTTTGACGAACGTGGAACAACATCTTAATTGCTTGTGTTCCCAGATTCACCGTGATTCTGTGGTGGTAGCGCTTGTTAGGGACCCAGCTATCGGCAAATAGGGACTCCCAAAGAAAACAACAAAACTATGAAAGTATAAAAATGGTATAATTTTTGTAGTAAAAGTACTAGCAATAAATTTTTATATGAAAATTTAACAACACTTATTGCTAATAAAATTACCAGCAAAACCTATTTATAATAAATTTACTAGAAAATTAACAAAAATATATTTTATCTACATTTGGAGGTTTACAAATGCGTATTTAGATTTCGTCATGAAATACCCCATAGAGGTATTGATATGCCGTCAAATATCCAATCAGTTTCGTTGTCAAAATATTTTGGTAACATTGCCAGGATCTGTAGCTGAAAATTTCGTAATGATCAATTTTAACACCAGGATACTTTTTCTTCACTTAAATAAATGTATAGAAGTATTTTTTTCCTATTTTCATAATTTGAAATAACTCATTTTGATGATGCATTCCCGTTCTAGTATTTTCCTGAAATTTAGTATCCATTTTCTGCGGTGTACTTGGCACATTATAAGACAACGTATTTGTAACGTTACATGGTAAGAATGCGGACGACTCGTTGTGAAGACGTATTGGAGAGGCTGCAAAAACAAAAATGTTTTCAAACCTCTAAGGAACTATGCAGAACCGTTGTAGAAACGTTTTTACTTTAGCTGCAATAGAAGGAACACAGTTAGAGACCCGTGCAATAATCAGTACACAGAATGAAAAAAATAGCTAAAAATATGGCGATCGTGTTAAACGAAAGAAGAAATAAAGTAAAATTCTTGTAAACGCGGGTAGAGAAATTCGAACGGGTAATACCTTGTTGTTGTTAATAAAACATTTAACCGATCAGTTCTTCAGCCTTCATCACAGTTATTTTGTGAGACAAAAAATGAATAATTTGTAAATTCATTCTTCTTTGTCTTTGTGGGTGACTATATTGAAAAATAGTGAAAAACTGCTTTATTTCTCCAAATCCCTTTGGGTGTTGATTAGAACTTTTTGAACGACCCTCGTACATGGATTGCCTTCCCAGGCTAACGAGTTCTAAATAACCAATTTTA
Source organism: Acanthosepion pharaonis (assembly GCA_903632075.3). Taxonomy (NCBI): domain Eukaryota; kingdom Metazoa; phylum Mollusca; class Cephalopoda; order Sepiida; family Sepiidae; genus Acanthosepion; species Acanthosepion pharaonis. Next base: position 728,627 of record CAHIKZ030002922.1, on the reverse strand, counting down.
GTATACCTCTCACATTGACTATATATATCTTGAATTATGGGTATGTCCGTTTAAAAGTGATCGTTCATTATGTTTTACAGAAAATATCCAAATACTTAATGTTTTAACCTTCAAAACTTAATAACTGTATATATCATAGAAATCTGGTTTTGTTTCTGGAAGCGTCTCAATATTTTTACCTTAGCTTCTGGAAATGCATTTTGTGTATATCTGGTAAAAAGGGCGTCACCAAACCCCAACGGTAAATGGCTTTAACCTATTCATCAGTGGTGGGTTTTTTTTTTTTTTCCCCGACCCGACCAAAGGTACACAGAATGAAAAAAAATTGCTAAAAATATCTCAGCATGGGGATCGTGTTAAACGAAAGAAAAAAATAACGTACAATTGTTGTAAACGCGGGAAGAGAAATTCGAACGGTTGATACCTTGCTTTTGTTAACAAAACGTTTAACCGATCAGTTCTTCAGCCTTCATCACAGTTATTTTGTGAGACGAAAAAAGAATAATTTGTAAATTCATTATTCTTTGTCCGGATGTTATATCAATCACAATATATAAGGTGTAAACCTTTTCTTGAAAAAAAAATGCATTTATTCAAATTGTTCGACTCACCTTTAAATCTTATAGTTTCGACCAGGTACTGCCTGGTCATCCTCAATTTCCATTATATATTTTGATTTTTGAGATGAAGAATTACCACTATACTTGACCTTTTAGTTTTATCAAACTATTTCATCTTAAATTGTTAAAAGGTTTATTACAGAAACAACGTTTCTGATTATATCCTCTGGTCATCTATAAATTCTAGTTATAAAATATTACTCTAAAAATATGTCCCTCCCGAAGATTTACATTGTGTTTCACCTTGCCCAGATATTATTATACAATGATACATTTTCACAATAAAAATATAACTATTTACACCTGTCTTCATAGTAAGTTTGATCGATTTTAAAAGTTCCAACTTGCAGCTGATATAAAAATGATCTATATTTTTTTTTTATCTAAGGCAAGGAATACTTTTTTGCTTTTCATCAGAATGACTAACGCTAATCTCCAGGAGTTTGACTTGTTGCTCCTTCTTGGCCTAACACTGTCCTCTGAGAAGAAATGGAAAGATTAAATCGAATTGATTGTTAAGTCTTCTGCTAGGAATGTTGCTTCACTATTTGGGGATGCATAATTTTTCTCGACCGAATATATTTTACATTTTTATGTCTACCATTCATCCATGATTTGAATATTACTGCCACATAGGGTCAGGTGTTCTCACTATATATTTAAAGATCCTTTATAAAATCTAAAGAAAAATCATCAATGTTATCGGTCCTGACCTGGCATCTCAGCTTCAGTCATTTTCCCACGGTACCTAGACTTTATGAACTTAAGCGCAGTACTAGATTGGCTGCTAGGTCTCATTATTTTTCAGTTGAAATGTCTAGATGTAAGTTATAAGCTTTTTCTTCTATCGCACTTCTCGCTTGTCGAATTCTCTTCTGGCTTCTTTCTTTCCAGTCAAGTTTGATTTTCTGTTTTCTGATTTATTTTCTTTTATTGTTCTCGCTTCTTAATAATGTTTTTCCTTTTCATGTTCTTTCACAATCAGTAACCCCCCCCCCGTGTGTTAGTGGCTTTCTTGCCTTCCTTGGTGTGAAGTGAGTAAAAAAAAATTAAATCAAACATTGATCCAAAGCAGTAAAACTTTTAGTCATACTTTTGAATTTGAACCCGAATTATGTATGTTTTTTCTGAAACTGTTCCGATCAGCATAGCATGTTTCCGCTGGGAAATTAATTTCCATATTTATTGTAAAAAAAAAAAGATATTTAAAATTTGCAAATAGAAAATAAGTTTCCGATTGGCAAGAAGAAAAAGAGCAACTTAGTAACATAACATTTAAAACTTGAATTGCAATAGAAAACTTTTCAATCTTTAAAAATTAAAGAACAGGTGTGTTTGGCATTTGACAGATGGTTCTGTATTGCAGAAAAATACTAATTTCTGCGAGTGAGTCTTCATGATTCCTAATAAAAAAAAATGAATTTTTCGTTAATTCATTGATAAAATCACTAGGAATAAACCTATTGAATTCATGTCCTTTCGTATGAACCATGTACACCTACCGTATTTCCTCAAAAGAAGAAATAAGAAGGGGCAACATTCAAGACCTTAGTAAGTTACGTCAATATTTCACTAACAAGAGCAACAAATTTGTCTATATTTTAAAGCAATGGTTTATTCGAGGTTTTCACAAATTTGTCGTTATTGGCATAGATCTCGCGAGAAGTGAACATGAATTTTCCAGAAAATTCCAGAACCCTCTCGCCGTAACTTTCTTCTCTCGTACGTCTCGGCTTCCACATTTCCCGCTTTTGTGACGTATGGTAGCTGTTAATAATTAAGTATAACTCAAGACTTGTTAAGAATGTTAAGATAAAAAGGTATTTAATTACAACCGCAAATAAATACTTAACAAGAACAAAGAAGTAAAAGTCAACCAAAGATAATTAACCATTTCAGTGAATACCTTGTTAGTAGCACGGCTCCGCTTAACGTCCGGTAAATCATAAATCAAAACCCAAATCATCGTCGCCCAATAATTCACACTAATTCGACTGGATAGTTCCACTAAATAGCCGATCAATCGATCACAGCAGTCAGTAGCCTGACACCGCTATTTATATACCTGGCGGAAAACATATATTCATAAGGCCAGAATGTCGAACCTCAGTGTCGGTAGTTACTCCTGTTTTTTCCTATATGATACTAGTTAACTGCTATCTTCAAAAACTTAAATGCATTTGCTGTCTTTGGAAGCCACTTTTTTACTGGACTTAATAATGTTTTTACAAACGTCGTAGTGCCTTTATCGACGCACTTGATGGGAAATCTGTTCGAGAAAAATCCATAATTCGATAAGGCAAGCAAATAATATGTTCGCTGTTTTCGAAATTGGTATATATCATTTTTGTTTTGATTAAAACGGCAAGCAGAGAGATTTGCCTTCAATTTTCGGCTTCATAAGGGATATAAAAAATAACTATGATTCATCAGCGACATTTAACAAAGAGAACCTAATCGTATCAAATTGAATAGAAATTCATATTTAAATAGAGAGAGCTGCATTTTTTTTACACAGCCAAGTAAACGAAAAAGATCTAACATTTAGACATTTGGCCAGTTCTTGGTAAGTGTTTTGGACCGAGTACTAATGAATTCCCTTTATATATTTCAGATTATCTGACATTGTAATCATTTATAAACGAAACTAATTCCAGCAGCAAATGTCTTTGATAACGAGATTGCAGGTTTTGAAGAGTGTGGAGCGAAATTTTAATTGCTGTGGTTCTCCACATTATATCCTACAATTTCTCAAAGAAAATCAAACTGTATTCCAAAATATAACTTCAACAAAACTAGAACATAAAACGCAAATATCACCGCCTCTTGTAATCATGTTCACACAAACATTCTATATGCACAAAAGCTGAGTATCATCTACCATAACAGCAGAATAACGTATATCATATTGGTATTACTTCAAAGCTCCCAAGAAAATTAAATTTCGGCATTGAATGGCCGATGAAGGAGTTGATGTGCCGTTAAACAAACAAATCAACAAAAAAGAAGCAGCAGGATTTTCTTCTTCATTTCTTTTGTTAACGATATTGACTTTTGGAATTAAGCAATTTAATTAGCATTGTAATAGTTTCGAAGCTCATTCCACTGTTAAAAAACTGATAATAATAATAATAATAAATAATAATAATAATAATAATAATATCCTACAATTTCTAAATGTATTCCAAAATATAACTAAATATAACAAATCTACAGCATAAAACACACACATCACCACCTCTAGTAATTATGTCTGCACACATATGTATAGGCAGAAAAGCTGAGTATCATCTACCATGTATTCAACTGTGAAAGCAGAATAACATATATCATATTTTTATTACTTCAAAGCTCCCAAGGAAATTAAACTGCAGAATTGAATGACCCATGAAGGAGTTGATGTGCTGTTAAACAAACAAATCCAATCAAATCAAATCAACAAAGAATCGAACATTCTTTTTCAAGACTTTTTTTAGCGATGGATTGTATATATCACTTCGACGAGGTCTAGGGGTGCATTTGAGTCTTGAAAGGCGGTCAAGGCAATATATTCTTATATAAGAAAAATGCCAACAATACCTATTTATAGTAAAATTACCAACAATACGCACATACTAACAAATTGTAGAGACTTCACACAAATCCGTTTAAAATACTACCAGACAAGCAACATGAAGATCTTTCATGGCATTAATCCATGTAACGTTCTACAATTTCTTAAAGAAATCAAACTGTATTCCAAAATAAAACTTCAACAAAATTATGACATAAAACACATATATCACCGCCTCTTGAAATCATGACCACACAAACATGTTTAGGCACAAAAGCTGAGTGTCATATACCATGTATTCAACTGTGAAATCAGAATAACGTATATCATATTTTATTGAAATTATTAAAATGATGGGTATTCTGGTATCGTCCATGTGAAATTCTCTCCTTGATAATATTCGACAGAGCGTTGAAATAGAAAATTGTATTATTTACGAGTGACAAGACTTTCGGAACTCTCTGTACACATATGAGCGCCTCTCGTAAGTATGTCTACACAACCATGTACAAAATCTGAGTATCATTTACCATGTAATCAATTGTGAAACGTTTCAACTGTTCTTTTTCACGGCTTATGCAGCGTTCAAAATTTCAAAGTTCACGTGTTTTTTCTTTTTTTTTTTTCTAATATAAGGGAGGTAACTTTTCCATTTTTGCTCATACATATACAGTTTTTTTATTAGTATTTAAGGACTTTGATGCTATACTCATAGTTGACGTTATTTATTTTGGACTTTAATTCTCTTATATAAAAGACTTCAATGATTTTTAGTTTTTGCTTACTATTGTTTTTATGTAATATAGATGCATTCAATTAATATCCGTTTAATCTGTCAGTGTGGGTATGAGTGTTCCTTTAAATTCTAAGATATTGAACCATGTTCAGCCAAATGAAATGTAAGCTTTTTTTGTTAACATATTGACATTTTTATCAGAGACAATGTCCTAAAGGACATTTTAAAAAAATAAAATTAGTTAATTACTATACTAAATTTAATACAACTATCTTACGTGTCCAAAAGAATTCCTCTCCAACAACTAGCATCTTGAAAAAGGCCAACATTGTATATCAATATAAATCTCATTATAATTGATGATGATGATGATGACGATGACGATGATGATGATGATTTCACATAATGGAGATGTAGCACTTGGAAACTAAAGGTGGACATGGTCGATGGTCTGCCATTTTGCAACCGGTCACGTTCCTTTGAATTTATAGTTATCCTTGCTTTTGTCTGGCTGCCATGGCTATTTAAGGTAAGACAGTAATCTCTACACACGATGTAGATTTATCCCTGATGAGAAGCTAAAGATTAATAGTCGAAGTGTCAACAGGCACCAATCGTGTCATTGTGACAAATTTTCTTGAATTCTTAGTTACAGTATACGATATTGATTTGAATTTCTAATTCCTCCGCCCCCGTATTTGTTGTCCAAATCCTTTAAGTTTGAAGCGTAGAAGCTTTTCATGAAGGCGTTGCATCCATAATGAGAAGCCGAAGATTGATAGTCGAATAGATGCCACTCCATCATCGACAAAGTAATTACGCTCAATTTGATTGAATTCATTTTCTTCTTGTCCGTGAGTGAATGTTATTCAGGACGAGAGTGAGCTCTCTGATATATCATTTTACTCATAGACAGGTAGGTCGAAAAGAGAGACGGTCGTACCTCCCGTAAAAGCTATGGCTTGAAGTGACCGAACCAGATTCTTCTTAAATTTGAATTCGGTTTCTCGTTTTCATGTTGTATGCCGACAGCCGTAATCAAATACAAAATAGGACAAGTCGATTTTCGAAGAGAGGGGTATTGCACTCAATTTTAGGGTTTGATATGATAAAGAATGGCACAAAATATTTCTTAGCGAATTGTTATGATTTTTAAGAGAACCAGTTTGAAGTTTAAGTTTAGGTTAAAAATTGTTGCGTTAAAATTTCATACAAGTGATCAGTGAAAGCCTGATAAAATGTATAATTTATTAAAGCTTTACAAATTTATAAAGACAACATGCATACATAAGCATATTAATACTAAATCACTGTACCTTCATTTACTTTAAAGATAAATTATAGTTAATCAATATAGCTATATTATGATGTAACATTTTATGCAATGCAGTAGTTTTAACACGATTTTCAATAAACAACGCAAATTTAAAACATTTTGTCTTATAATTTGTGCAAAGCAGTATTATGGTGTTATATAGACTTATATATATATATATATATATATATATATATATATATATATATATATATATATATATATATATTTGTTTGTTTTACTTGTATTATTTACATTATTCGAAGAGTTATCCTTATCTTCATTGCCATATTCACAACGTTTCGGCCGTTGTACATTCCGGCCTTCTTCAGGTGATTGACATTTCAAAATTCACTCTTTATTTTGTCCACCGGGGTAGATTGTTCTAGTTCCACATGCCACGCCTCTTCCGGGTGTCTCAGTTATTTCCCTTTAACTCAATTCTCCAAGTTTTGGTCCACCACTGTTGTGGCCTTAAGGACACATGGCCCAGTGGATAAAGTCGTTGGTTAGATCCAGTGACGAGACCCAAAGAGTTGTGAGTTCAATACCAGGCCATAGGTTGAATAGATCTGATTAGAAGACGCTTGCATACGTCTTACACGCCTTTCTATTTCTCTTGAATTCATTTCCGATCCGCATGCAGCCATTATATTATATTCGGACAACCTGCCGATCGTGCTCATATGAATAAAGGTTAATAATTTGTGCTAGGTGCTAATGTATACACAGAGGTACTGAGGTTGCTTGTTTGTAAAGGAACGCGAACAAATCAAACAGAATAACTGAGTCTCGATTTTAGGGGTTCGAGTCAAACCCAAGACAACGAAGCTAAATTTGCTAATTTCTATGGAGATTATTTTTGGTCCTACTCAAGCTGAGCATACGGGACCATGCTGTGGAGGGAGTTTTCAGAGCAGGCTACAAATAAGATACCCCAATATCAGTATCCTTAATTCTGCATTGAAGTTTGGGTGGGTAAAGTAGTCCAAGGACTTTGTGATTAAGGGCTGCGTAGATTTTGGTGGTGTGAAGGGCGTACGAGGGTCGTTTAAACAGAAAGAAGAGACATAGTCAAGCATTTTTGGTGTGGCAACACACTACAACTTCTTATAAAACTAGAAAAGAACTAATTCAGATTTCTGTTTTAATTTTTTGAGCAGGTGAGACCCATATAAAATTGTGATGTATGCGGCAGATCTGAAAAAGAACTGAAGCCCGAACAGTCATAAAAAAAACAGTCGATTTTGATTGGCTGAACGAGCGTAAGAATGATAGATATAGAAAGGTTTTCGGTGAGTTGAGTTTTAACCGTCGAACAACGTAGACGCGTTTCCCTCGTGTCTGAATCCGCTCACGGTTGTTAGAAAAATGAGATGAGATGAAACAAACTTTTGAAACAATGTATTGAGATTCAGTAAAGCGAAGATCCAAAATTCATAACAAAAATGACCAATAAATTAATCGGAACCGTTTATATTTTAAATTACCAACGGTATCAATGATTCATTGATTACTGTTGGCATTATATGAATATTTTTTTTTTGCTCATGATGTTTAATTTTAACAATTTTATGTATGAGATATTACAGTCGAACTAAATGTACCATCTCTCAGAATAAAATAAAAGAAGATTATCAAGAAAATAATAAAAACAACAACAAAACCTATTTCAAGACCCAGTTGAAGCAAGACGAAGACAATGTCATAGGTCCTTACCTATAACTACAGAATGAACTTTTCCTAACACTATGTATACTACGCCTCTCAAAAGAGAGGGTCGAATCAAGCCGAGCTTCTCGACTTGAGGGTCGAACTCTCTGCTTTTGAGCAGAAAGGAACCCGGACGAGGTTCCGCCGAAGGGCAGAATCTCGTTCGGGGTGAATGACCTACCCTATCTCGTTTTTACGAGTTATACGGGCATATTTTTGGCTGAGCCTACGGGCTCAGGAAACCCACGATAAAAAATGACCTTGTGTCGCATGCAACCCTCGTGGGGGGTGGCTAGATACTGAATCAAGCCGAGCTTCTCGACTTGACGGTCGAACTCTCTGCTTTTGAGCAGAAAGGAACCCGAACGAGGTTCCGCCGAAGGGCAGAACCTCGTCCGGGGTGAATGACCTACCCGATCTCGTTTTTACGAGTTATACGGGCATATTTTTGGCTGAGCCTACGGGCTCAGGAAACCCACGATAAAAATGACCTTGTGTCGCATGCAACCCTCGTGGGGGTGGCTAGATACTGAATCAAGCCGATCTTCTCGACTTGACGGTCGAACTCTCTGCTCTTGAGCAGAAAGGAACCCAGACGAGGTTCCGCCGAAGGGCAGAATCTCGTTCGGGGTGAATGACCTACCCTGATCTCGTTTTTACGAGTTATACGGGCATATTTTTTGGGGTGAATGACCTACCCTGATTTTGGCTGAGCCTACGGGCTCAGGAAACCCACGATAAAAATGACCTTGTGTCGCATGCAACCCTCGTGGGGGGTGGCTAGATACTGAATCAAGCCGATCTTTTCGACTTGACGGTCGAACTCTCTGCTCTTGAGCAGAAAGGATCCCGGACGAGGTTCCGCCGAAGGGCAGAATCTCGTTCGGGGTGAATGACCTACCCTGATCTCGTTTTACGAGTCATACGGGCATATTTTTTGGCTGAGCCTACGGGCTCAGGAAACCCACGATAAAAATGACCTTGTGTCGCATGCAACCCTCGTGGGGCGGTGGCTAGATACTGAATCAAGCCGATCTTTTCGACTTGACGGTCGAACTCTCTGCTCTTGAGCAGAAAGGAACCCGGACGAGGTTCCGCCGAAGGGCAGAATCTCGTTCGGGGTGAATGACCTACCCTGATCTCGTTTTACGAGTTATACGGGCATATTTTTTGGCTGAGCCTACGGGCTCCAGGAAACCCACGATATAAAATGACCTTGTGTCGCATGCAACCCTCGTGGGGGTGGCTAGATACTGAATCAAGCCGATCTTTTCGACTTGACGGTCGAACTCTCTGCTCTTGAGCAGAAAGGAACCCGGACGAGGTTCCGCCGAAGGGCAGAATCTCGTTCGGGGTGAATGACCTACCCTGATCTCGTTTTTACGAGTTATACGGGCATATTTTTTTGGCTGAGCCTACGGGCTCAGGAAACCCACGATAAAAATGACCTTGTGTCGCATGCAACCCTCGTGGGGGTGGCTAGATACTGAATCAAGCCGAGCTTTTCGACTTGACGGTCGAACTCTCTGCTTTTGAGCAGAAAGGAACCCGGACGAGGTTCCGCCGAAGGGCAGAATCTCGTTCGGGGTGAATGACCTACCCGATCTCGTTTTACGGAGTTATACGGGCATATTTTGGCTGAGCCTACGGGCTCAGGAAACCCACGATAAAAATGACCTTGTGTCGCATGCAACCCTCGTGGGGGGTGGCTAGATACTGAATCAAGCCGATCTTTTCGACTTGACGGTCGAACTCTCTGCTTTTGAGCAGAAAGGAACCCGGACGAGGTTCCGCCGAAGGCAGAATCTCGTTCGGGGTGAATGACCTACCCTGATCTCGTTTTTACGAGTTATACGGGCATATTTTTTGGCTGAGCCTACGGGCTCAGGAAACCCACGATAAAAATGACCTTGTGTCGCATGCAACCCTCGTGGGGGTGGCTAGATACTGAATCAAGCCGAGCTTTTCGACTTGACGGTCGAACTCTCTGCTTTTGAGCAGAAAGGGACCCGGACGAGGTTCCGCCGAAGGGCAGAATCTCGTTCGGGGTGAATGGGCTCAGGAAACCCACGATAAAAAATGACCCTGATCAACCCTCGTTTTTACGAATCAAGTTATACGGGCATATTTTTCTCGCTGGGGTGAATGCCTACGGGCTCCAGGAAACCCACGATAAAAATGACCTTGTGTCGCATGCAACCCTCGTGGGGGGTGGCTAGATACCGAATCAAGCCGAGCTTCTCGACTTGACGGTCGAACTCTCTGCTTTTGAGCAGAAAGGAACCCGGACGAGGTTCCGCCGAAGGGCAGAATCTCGTTCGGGGTGAATGACCTACCCTGATCTCGTTTTTACGAGTCATACGGGCATATTTTTGGCTGAGCCTACGGGCTCAGGAAACCCACGATAAAAATGACCTTGTGTCGCATGCAACCCTCGTGGGGGGGTGGCTAGATACTGAATCGAGCCGAGCTTCTCGACTTGACGGTCGAACTCTCTGCCTCTGAGCAGAAAGGAACCCGGACGAGGTTCCGCCGAAGGGCAGAATCTCGTTCGGGGTGAATGACCTACCCGATCTCGTTTTTACGGGTTCTACGGGCATTTTTTGGCTGAGCCTACGGGCTCAGGAAACCCACGATAAAAACGACCTTGTGTCACATGCAACCCTCGAGGTGGGGTGGCTAGATACCGAATCGAGTCGAGCCGATAGTAGTTCACTCCAAACCAGACTGACAATCATACTAACACCTTCCACATCTTGTATTATTATTTCATGTAATATACCATTCGTTATTTCTACTCTTGTTTTCGTGTTGTTCTTCCTTGGTTCTAACCTGGACCATAACACTTAATAGACAAAGGTATCTGAATGCCTCACATGAAATTCTTGACCGAGTAAGACAACAATCAGGAATAATGGATTCTCTGAGTAATTAATCAAAACAAAACCTTCACAAGAAATATCATAATAATTAGGCTCATAATTGTGGAAATTCATTCAACCATTCCTGCAAAATATTTATGGATTTTAATGTATCTTTTTTTTGTTTCCAGTTAAATTTACGTGTTTCTTAATACTTTGCTTACTTTTTAGTAGGCATTCTTCGTCTTCATCCTGCGACTTCATATCACAGTATCGCATTTTCTATCTACTGTTATAACAGCTTTCAGGTATTTAATTTTTTGTATTTGTTGCAGTTTTTTGTGTAATTAGTGAGCCAGTCCATATGACTTGACTCACTTTATAGTCCACCAATAGAAGGTTAACCAATCAGAAGACGTAGAATATTCAATCCGTCGTGTATAAAGGCGGCCATTTTGTTTACTCTATCCGAATGTCCAGTGCCAGCTTGTCAGGCGAAGAGGAACAGAAGGAAGAACTACGATCTGCTACTTTTACCGGGATATCCACTGCTAACCTGAACAACGCTTTCCTACTGTCTTCGAAATATTCACTGCTAACCTCTGGATTCTATACTCAAAGACGACCGTCATCATGAACAACAGTACTTGTTGGATTTTGGTATCTACAGTTTGGAATTCCTAGGCTGGGCTTTTCATTTTTCTAGCAACCATCCTTTCTATTTTCTTATAATTGATGTTAGACTGCCTATAGTTTCCTTCCTACGGGTACACTAGGTTTTGTATAAACGAATTTAACAAGGCAAATAATTTTACTTCACCAGTGTGATCTCAAATAAATCTCGCGATCAATTAACTAAACATATAATGAATAATTTATTTCTTGAATTAATTTTATTCGCTTCTCTTGAATCCCCAATTTTCAGAATTTCTTTGCCAGGGATATTGTTTCTATTTTTATTTATTTTTCATGATGCATTTCTTTCTTTCAATTTATTTTCCGCATGTCATTCACCATTCTGTCGACTTGAACGAAAGGGTAAAATCTTTTATTCATGTGAATTCATGTTATTATTATTCATTCGTTAATTTGTTTGAATGGTATTAGGCGCCAATCCCAAAATTAATAGACAATTTTCAATATTTACCTTATGAGATTCTATTACTGTTGGCCGTCTAGGATGTTTTGCTTTCGTTGCTATGTGGGTGAAACATCATCTTATTTCTGCTCCTCTGGGTCCACGATTGAGGATTTAACTATCACTGTGCATAGAATCAGGGAAACACTGGATAATATGTACATTCTCGAAAGCGATTGCTTCATATATATCGAATGCTTTTGAAAAGGTGTCTTGGGCGGTTTCTATAGATATGGGGTTTCTAGAAAGAGTCATCAAGTTACCAAGTCTTTCCTATCAGCTAGGTCTATGAATGTCGTTGTTAACAGCCAGTCCTCATAAATACAGGAGATCAACGCTGACATTACCCAGGGATCTGTCCTCAGATCTAACCTGGTTTCGTTTGTTTTACAGTATATCAACCCATTGATTCTGTCATGTTTCTTTCAACCTCACAGCCAAGACCCCCCTGCCACCTAGACTGAGGCGAACCATCCTTATTCCCTTCCTATTCTGTTAGTAAGAACGCTATTTTGCTGGAATGACTCCCACGGGGATGCTTTCCGTCTATTAAAGTCTTAAATTTTTTCAAGTCTTTGATTAACCGTTATATTTTTATATATATCCTCATAAACTGCGCTCGTTAGTCTTATCCTTAATACAGCAACCTCCTTCACTAAAGCTCTGCCTTGAGTGGCTCCCGAACTTTATATAAGCTGAAAATTAGTAGAAAATATGATAATAACCTACTTAAGAATATTTTCTGATATCTAGTAACTATATAGTTGTGCGATGGTGCAGAAGTTCACCGCTAAAAAACGGGATGATTTTAGCAGCTGATCATTCCGCTGATCTTCATCTCATAGTTCAAATGGAGTAAGACTGGTATGTCCCATTTAATATCTTCAAAACGAAGCTAGTAATGTTTCATCACTATCGAGCAGTCTCTAAAGTTTCTCCAGTTCTGAGAAGCAGTCATACCTTCAAAGAGGACCCCAGAACTCAAAATAGGATTTTAACAATTTTAACATCAGTGTCACTCGATATCGTTAAATGAAAAACAGCTGACCTGTCACAAAAATGTTTTCAAACATTTATTTTACTGATTATTATCAGCAGAGTAAAGTGGACTTCGCAAGTGTCATGACAAAGGGGCTCAGACAAACAGGGTCACTGAATGAAGATAAATTACTTCTTTAGAGAAAAATGACAAAGAACAATGTCTCTATAAGACAATGGTCACTACCAGGGAAAAACCGAGAGAGACGGATAGTAAGGAGAAGATAAAGGAAAACGCCCATTAGACTGTTCGCATTCCCCTTGTTCATTTAAATAAACTCCCAAAAGGGCTATAAAAAAATAAGAAAGCCCTTAGACAAGAAAAAAAATCAAAACTAGAAAGAAAAATGATCAAAATGGAAACACCTATATGAGTAATATATAACAGGGTTCAATTCTTAGGCTATCCAAACAGAACCAGACGTCTCATAGTGTCAACAAGATACGGCTAGAGTCACTACTCACCTTTCACGCACATGTAATGTTTACGTATATAATACCTGCCTGTTGTAAAATAAATGGCTGTTTTACGTTGCATTATTCAAATTTCTTTTATCTCACTTTCCCTGTGTGCTCATCATTGTAAGCTCCGTTTTTATTATAAGTGTTGTTGAATATTTATTAAGACTTTTCAGCCTTTTTTATAGGATACCAAAAGCACACATATGAATAATAGTGTTATTATGCCTCGTGAGTTCAAACTCAAACATTGCCCGATCAAGGGCAACCGCAAAATCAGAAGTATTCCCTTAAAAAAAAGAAACCCAAACCGCTGATTCTCAAAGTTGACATCTTGTAATCTGTATCTATAAGATGGACCTGATGTTGATCGCAAATCAGCAGTATGAAGAAACGCAATTTAACTCTCCTCTTGCTAATCTGAGTTCAATCTTTACTATTTCACCTACAAAGGAATACAAAAAATCAAAAGTCTTTACTGGCATTGGTGAAAGCAGCCGCTAACATAACTGTTTCCGTCCATAGGAAATTGACGATTGGTCAAGAACTGCGGTCAAATGTGGAACGGTGGGGAAAACGACTGAAACTGAGATGCCAGGTTAGGACCAATAACAATGCACATTCTTCTTGGGATTTTATCAAAAATCTTTAAATACGTAACAGGAGGACCAGAAAGACCATTTGTGGCAGCAATATTCAATGCATGAAAGAGCGGTAGACATATAAAGGCATAATATAGACTCTGTCGAAAAAAAATTGTCTTGCACAGTACGATGGCTCAACTTTGCTAATATTTAAAATATTTCCTGAACATGCGTTAGTTAAGGCCATCGATATAACATTTTAGGTCATACTCTCCTGAATATGATGACGCGTTACTGTTACATGTAGCCATTTCAACTGATGAGACCTAGCTGCCAATCTAATAATGCGTTTAAATTCGCGAAATCGAGGTATGAAAGAGTAATGATCGGAAAATTTCCCACGAAAGTATTCAGAGAAATGCTACGTTACGGTGATGTGAAAGTGACTGAAGCTGAGATGCCAGGTCAGCATCGATAAGATTGCTGATCGTTTTTTGAACATCATCAAGCATCTCTTAATACTTAGCAGAAGGACCAGACAAGATGCAAGGGCTAATGTTAGACTTATAAATTTGTAAGAGAGATTTGGGTGAGGAAAATTCTCTAACGAGGTGAATGAACATTCCTATCATTCATCGAACTTGTCTCCTCCTGATGATTACTTCTCGACGTTAAAGGTATACACACTTGTGCAAATTAATTGAAAAACCTCATTAGTTTTCTTTCTTTCACCATACGGTCAGTTTTAGACCCACTAGAGTAACAGGGGTTAATCGCTTTCTATTTTTTTTTCCTAAGATTATGTCATTTGCTGTGATGTGCAATAATATGAATCTGTTTTCGGGGTTGTGTGATGAAATCTTTTTGGCCTTGAAAAATATGACGTCTTCCGTGATTGCATCAGATTTTCCTCACGCCCAGACACTATTGTCTCGACTGTTGATTAGTTGTCCTGTGGCCACTGCGATGCGTACGAAAATTGCATGAATACACTAGCAAGACTTACCAGTGAGCAAATCAAAGTACTATACTACTGGCCCGGAAGCTCTCCTGATTTAAATCCAATCGAGAATCTGTGATCAATCTGCAAGGAACAACTTCGTGGAATGGACATACGAAGTTCTAACATGTGAACTGGGTCATGTTTCATTGGAAAAATACGAAAACAAAAGTAAATAATAACGGAATTACTCGTTTTGTTTCAATTAATTTGCACAAGGGTGTATTTAGGCCTCAAAAGTATACACCAACCTGAAACAAAAATCGAAAATAACTTCTGGCGCTTTATTGTCTTCCAGCACCATAGTTTTTTGTTTTTTTTTAGTTTTTTTTTTTATTGGGATGCAATAAATTCACTGTCCAATCATTGGCAACAACGTATCAGTTCTAATGTTGCTCTCTTTGTCCAATATATATATATATATATATATATATATATATATATATATATATATAGGCGATTGATGACATTTTCAATTATATGATTGAAAACGGATATTTTTTTACTTGGGGTCTGTAAACGCAGGGAAACGATTTTTTTTAATTGCGTTCAACACAAGCAAGGCCATAAAGCTAACGAGACGCAAGGTGTTACAGGAACATTGCTAAGGCGCGAGAACAGATGAAGCGTAATCAGGAAGACAGTAGATAGTGATTGACATTGCATTTAAATTTTTGCAGATTAAAATTGGCTGGAAAGCAAGGAGCCTGAAAGGAGTTCCACAAGCGAGAAGTTCTCGAAAAGAAACTCTATCCACCTCAAGTGTAAATTGGTGAGACCTCGTTTCCAGTCTAGTAATGCCCTTAGTTTCGAAGTGTCTAGACACCACAGCAAAGAGATGATCCCAATAATTACCATGGAAATTAATAGAAATGGCAAAGGGAGGCTACCTTACAGCAGTGAGAAAGTGATTGAGGCCGAGATACCAGATGGGGGCTAGTAATATTGCTGATTATTCTTTGGATTTTATCAAGGAACTCGGGACCATATGTGACAGAAATATTCTAAGCATGGGCGATCTATTATTTTTCTGGGTGCGGTTCTTACACCGTCTCTAATGACTTGAATTCTAACAGCAATAGTAGGTGGTTGAATAATAGTATCGGACGAAAAATAGAAAAAAAAGGGGGGGAAAACATGGTGTGAAATTTTAATTAAGAGAAATAAAGGAAATAGAAGCAAAAGGAAATATAATTGGTTTGAAGTCGCAATTTGTTCGATGCATTCTTGAAGCAAATGTGTTTTGTTGCCGGATTTGAAAACTAACACCTTGCAAGAGAAATATTTATGACTTTCAAGACAACCGAGATTTCTAAGTTTTGCACTAAGATTCAAATGTCGGTACGTTTTTTAGCAACATTGTAAAAACATTACCGACAGGTGAAGTCAAAAAATGTTTTTGGATATTTTACACATGTTTTCAAAATCATAAATTCTCCAAAAATACGATTTAGTTAAAATACATATAAAATGTGTACAGCATAATATACATACACACACATATATATATATATAAACAGTATTAATAACATTTGCCGGCTTGAATGTCCGGGAAATTTTCATAGAAAATATTCGCCCTCCCACAGGGATCGAACCTGTATCCTATATGGAACCGTCATATAGCCTGACGTGCGTTTAACCGATTGAGCTACCGAGAAGAGTTCGATTAGCAATGTCGATTTTACTGTCTTTAAACTACAATCTTCCATGAATCTCTGTCGTACATTCATATCTGCTCAAAGTGTATCCAAATGTAAACAAATGACGTCACACATTTTGAAATGGACAAAGTTCGACAATTATTTTAAGACATATATATATATATATATATATATATATGTTTCATTGAATAATACAGATAAATTGTGTCCAATCAGTTTCTTGATGTTAAGATGAAATTCATCAAAGAAGGTGCCATAGTTTTTATTGAACCCAGCTACTTTCGATATATTCCAAGATCATCTTCAGAGGTAAATTACAAAGACAAAATATTGCAACTGCGATAAAAACTGCATTCCGTTGTAAAAGAGATTTTTAAAAACACGCGCGAACGAACTCTGTTATAGTTATTTTGGGAATTCTTAAGTTTATCGATTGTAGATATGGAAGTTTTTATAGAAAAAGCTTATATTGAATTTCACCTTAACATCAGGACAACTGATTAGACAACTGAAAAGGATCAGTATAAAAATAAATAGACCCAATATATCTATATTATTCACTGAATTATGCTTGAATGAATATATGCTGAATATATATATATATATATATATATATATATATATATATATATATATATATATATATATATATATGTCCAATTACTGTTTAATTACAATGATTTCATAGTAGAAGCACATACATTATAGAAAATATACCAGAATTCTAAATCTTCTCATCATTATCAAAACCGTTGAATATCTTTTATTGAAGAACTGTTGGTATCTCCTTTATGAGTCTTTTATTCTTCAAGCATATGAAAGTCTGATGGCACCGGGCCAAGACTGTAGGGTACATGAGACAAGCATACATATATATATATATATATATTGATTTAAGATACAGTGTCGGTTTGCTGAATATATATATATATATATATATATATATATATATATATATATATGTGTGTGTGTGTGTGTGTGTGTGTGTGTGTGTGTGTGTGTGTGTGTGTATGTATGTATATGTATCGGATGCGATAGATAAACTCTCGTCTAAATGATGTAAAACTTAAAATAACACTGATATTTGATTTTAACAGATATGTTTACCCAAATTACTCAAAATTATCTTGAAATACTAAAGAGTAAATCGCTATTGTCTACACACACAGGCTGAAGATTTCGGAATCTCCTGCAACTCTTCTGGACGGTCTCCTTGTTTACGTTAGTGAATGTTTCCATCCTTGCCTTCAGTTAATCCTTGGTGTTAGAATCAGTTTTATTGCTCTCTCTCTCTCTCTCTCTCTCTCTCTCTCTCTCTCTCTCTCTCTCTCTCTCGCTCAGTTGTGTCCCATGAATAATAATCAAGGGAGTCGAGGTCTGGAGAGTTAGGTGGCCAGATGTAAGGGGTGATTTGGTCGCAAAAATTCCCTGACAGCCATGACTGGTTCCTCTTGTTTGTGTGGCATGATGCAGAGTCCTGTTGCCAGACACAGGGACTTCCAGCAGCCACCTTTTTGGCCCAGAACAGTACTGCCTCCTTAAGTCATTTGATGTAGACCATCGTGTTGAGTCTGAGGTCCAGTGGTAAGATGAATGGAAGCATAACTTTGCCATCACTAGTGATCACTCCAAACTTCGTAATCACAATTAGACTCATCCAACTCTTTCCGAATCATTAGCAGTGTCCTCAGATTGACACCCAAACATTCTTAAAGGTTCGTAATTTATTCATTTCCAAATTTATGGCGGAGTGAACTGCGTCATGGTGATTCTGTTCTTAAGGACAGTCCTCAACAAATCCTATTATACTGAGAAGTCAACAAAATCAAAAACAAACTACGAATATGGGAGACATTAAAATTATAAAATACAATTTGTCCATCGTACCCTACTGAAAAATTTATTTCGGTTGAACTTTCTTGGGAGGAAGTGTGGGTTTGTAAACAGTGACTATTACGGCTAATAATGCAAGACTTTTCGGTAAATCGAATCGAGTTCTCTCAGTCACTGTGTTTTTATCTAAAAATAAATACGCTTAGATTATATCTTCATCCCTGCCGTGCACCAACGGCTTAGTGGTAGAATCCCCCCGACTGACGCTAATTGAGTCGGGTTTCGATACTAGCTAGAGGTAACCGGACGTCTAGCCACATTGTTGAGCTGTGATACAGCGAAACAGTCTGTCTGTGAATGGCAATGTATATAATTGTGTATTTGGGCAGCATTCCACTTTTATGCAAGTGTAATTAAAATTAACTGACAAGTAAGTGCGGTTACGTTTTTATTTAATTTGTCAGCCGTTTTTTATTGAAAGTTGTATAAACATACATGCACACACGCACACACACACACCCGCTATATATATATATATATATATATATATATATATATATATGGTATACTATAATTCTAGCGGTGTCAAAAATACCCAGATGATGCAATATATAAATAAAAAAATATTACACAACTGATATCTACGTAAAAAAATTAATAAAAAGGAAAAGACTAAAATCATCTGTGGTGCTTGAAAATATTCCGTCAGCACCGCAATGTCTAGCCAAAAGAAAAAACACTGACAGTGTTACCTAAGTTGATACGTAACATTGCTCAATACACTAATTAGTGCAAAATTAGAATACCTAAAGAGCCAGAACTTATGGATCCATGTTTCATCTATCGGATAATCGGAATAATTCTGACTAAAGAGGTTTGGCCCAGTGACATTTTATTAATAAAGCGGCCAACAGAAAGAATAAAAAATTAGCATAAAAAACCATTCTATTTGCCAAGTAAACAGGCTTTTTTATGCATAGAAACATTACATATTTCAGATCTCTGTTTAAGTAATTCGTTAGGGTTTTTGTATGATGCTATAGCTAATTTTTCCTCCATGAATAGGAGATCGAGGGAGAAAGAATACGGAGAAAAATTCTGAAATATTAAACAATTTATCTTAATAGATCCATGATGCTAGTCACCAGATAATATTGGTGTATGGAAAAACAAAATATTGCAAACAGGTGATATTGGCGGTTGAACAAACGTGGACATGGTTACGCAGAGGACATTTGAAAAGAGAAACAGAATTTCTCAAGTATGCCAGCCACTGACAAAGTGACTGTAGCAAATGTACCCTGAGAGTGTTGAAAGATAAGTAGGAATGATTAGCGACATTGGGATATGAAAGAAAAAAATGGAATAAAACATATCTACAAATTGTGTCGGCGCCAACCAGAAACTGGCCTCTGAAAATTAGAATATTCTTTAAGATTTTGACATGTACATCGTATAAACGATCCATCAAGAAAGAAGATTCTCATGGCGATGAATAAAGAAAGAACACGCATCTCGCGTAAACAGCTTTATTGGCAGTTTTTAGTGTGAATCTTAAAACGTTTGGAAATGGGAAAACGACATAAACTTGCATGTGAGAGCAGAATGGCGCGCAAGTTAAGGTCGTGCCCATAATAGCAAACGCACTCGGAACCGACCCCGCTCAAAAAATACGATTCTCGTATTTAAATACAAGTGTTGTATCTACAAAACAAATGAACGTTGGGGTCTGTAATTATACTGGGAATATGATTGATGGATTGTTTTATTTTTTACGGTTTATCAACCCTCTTCAGATTATTTAAAGACGGAAGATGTTTTTAGATGTAAGAATTCTGCGAGGAGAGAATAATGATTAGCTGACACAATTCCTGCAAATTAACTCAAAGCTGGGGGAAAAGAGGTAGATTAATCCCTTTCCATTTGTGAATAGGTGAATGAAACGAAGGCGACTGGAAGTCGAACTCGGCTCTCCGATATCCAATTCCGAGCCGTTAGACATTACACCAACCGTACATCTAAGTTTACAGCACCTGGTATTTCCAAACGGTCACTCATCTAACTACTAACCAGGATCGACGTTACTTAACTTCGATGCTCTTAAGGAAACCGGTGTTTTAAAGTGATGGGGTTGGAGTTATTACATATGTTACTCTCCATCCAGCGATGAACACGCGGATGTATGCGAAATGTTCAAATTCTTGAAATAGATTCGCGCAAAGTTAAGAAATAGGCCGGAGCCAGATAGAAAATTTGAGTCGCTTCACAATAAGAATATGGTTTTAAAAATTTCATCATTTTTCCCCACCATTAAGAGTAATACACACCTTCAAAATCACATACCCGTTGCCACACCTCATAATGTAGCGTCTATAATGTAAAGAAAATGAGCAGCAACTTAAAATTAAAATAAAACTGAAAGCGAAAGTGAAAGTGAAAATGGTAAGATAATTCATATATAAAAATATATGTATATGATAACAAATATAACAATGTGTTCTTATATATATATATATATATATATATATATATATATATATAATGATAATATAATATTGATATGCGGTGGTTTAATGAATATAGACTCAAAATGAGAAACAGGAGAGCCGAGTTCGAATTTCAGTGAAGTTCGTTACTTATGCACAAATACCACTGGTTACCGTATTTTCCGTTTTACAAGACGTTGCGGCATACAAGACACACCCTAATATTGGAAATAAATTTCTAAGAAAAATGTCATTTTCATACAGCAACACATTCACATACTGGCGCCACATATTGCTTACATTAATCATCCATCCAATTTTTGTCTGTATGGCAATGACATACTAGTCAAGAGCAGAAAGGCTTCTTTTCTCTCTGAATCTTTTATGAGTTGTTCTTGTGCTAAGTATTATCGTTTATGACCAACCTTCGTTCGATTATTCTATTCAATCACGTTCCTTAGGTTACAACACTTACCAAATCATAAGTAAAATATACAATAAAAACACACACAAAACGTGAAATACAGCAATTATTTTACTAATGCTTCCGTAGCTTAGGTAACACTTCGCTTTTATTGATGTTGATTTATACCACATGTGACCAAAGCAATGTGATATCTCTTTAATAAGAACAAAATATAAATTTAGATTAGCAATAAATAAACAATGCTATATTGTATTTAAGAGTTTAAAAGTTTCTGAAATATAGTTTTCGTGTGGTAATAAATTGTTTCTGTATGAATCTTTTCTCTTCTTTTCTCTCTGAACGGGGTGGGGATTAAGACATGTTGAACGGCACAAAGAAGTAATAAGAAAGAAAGAAAAAGACAAAACAGGGAATGAAATGAACAGAAGATTCGCAATTAACAAAAGCTAATTAACATTCTTTTTTGATATATTAATTAGTTTATTTTTCTGTCAGAGACAGCCAGGAGAACTAAAGAAATTCAATCTGAAAAATGTTTTTGCTTCTCCGTCTATTTCTCGACGGGTAAGATACATCAAAGACACTGTTCTCTTTTAACGAAAGAAGCGCTAAAAAAGACACTATAAAGGGTGCGGTGGATAAATTGTCGTCTAAATGACGCAGAAATGAAAATAACACTGATATCTCATATTTAACAGATATATTTAGCAAAATTACACAAAACTATGAAATATCTAATTAACTATTAATTATTAATATACGGTATTTCATATCAATGTCAATGAAAAATGTACGCGAACATTAGTTCAGCAGAAGAAAAAAACGCAGACAGAACACATTTCTCAGATATATTAAGTGATGGCAAATATTTTCAGAGATTGTATTTGAAAAACAATATATATATATATATATATATATATATATATATATATATATATATATATATATATATATATATATATATATACACGTTTCATTAAATAATATAGACAAGTGTTGTCTATTTTTTTTGTAAAATTTGTTCGTAACATTATCATTAAACGAAGAAAGAAATTCACAATATTGATCCATATTTTTTAATATAATCTAAGCTTTCTTACTTAAGCCATTATCAAAGATGTAAATCACAAACATATTAAAACAATATACGGACACGACAGTGATGATAGTCTGTCATTGTTTACATAGTTAATCACTAAGCAACGATAAACACGCGCATATAAGACGCTAGAAGCGAAAATTGCACCGCATCTCATGACGTCACACATGACTACACGAGAGTGAATTGTAGAATGAAGTAAGGAAAGCCGTTGGTATAAACCAATGGCTTCTGTTACCAATTATAGACATTTAAGAATATTTGTAGACATGCCATAATTGATTTTGTTTAGGTTGGGTTTTAACTGTTTGATGTATAATGCTTCAAGTATTTTTAGTTTTTGTCTATTGTTTTCATATCGAAGTATAGTTGTGTTTTCGACAAGTATTTTACGGAATTGTGTGTGCGGGCAGGCATGTTGTTTTAAATGCCTAAAATGTTAGAGTTTTCATTAAAATGTAGTGTCAAGCGTCGTGAAAGCGAGTTTGTGGTGTGACCAACATAAATACTGAATGTCCGAGAAAATTTCAGAGAAAATATTCGTCCTCTGACAGGAATCGAACCTGTATCCCATACGGAACAATCATATAGCCTGACGTGCTTTTTGTAGTTTAAAAACAGTAAAATCGATCTTACTAACCGAAACGCTCCTCAGTGGCGAAATCGGTAAAAGCACGTCAGGCTATATGATGGTTCTGTATAGGATACAGGTTCGATTCCTGTCGGAGGACGCATATTTTCTATGACAATTTCTCGGACATTCAGGCGGGTAAATGTTGTTAATACTGTTTATTATCAACAGAGTATTTACTTAAATATTTGTATCTATAAAAAAGAATGTATAAACATAAAAATGTCTTTATATATATATACAAATTACTCAAAAATGAAAATAATACGGACATCTCATTTTAACAGATATATTTACCAAAATTATACAAAAATATCTTGAAATACTAAACAGTAGATTTATTCATTAAAATAGCCATTGGGTTCAATCACAGTCTGAAGACGACTTGTGAATCTCCTGCAACACTTCTGGAGGGTCTCCTTTTCTAAATTGGTGAATGCCGCCATAATCCTTGCATTCAGTTCATCTTTTTTGTTTACAGGATATTTTGTTGATCTCTCGCTCAAGTGCACCCCACACATAATAATCAAGAGAGTTGCAATCAGGGGAGTTAGGTGGCCAGATGTAAGGGGTGACATGGTCGCAGAAAGTACCTGACAACGATGACTTGGTTCTCCTGCTTGTGTGGGATGGTACACGGTCCGTTGCTAGACATAGGATCTTCCAGTAGGCACCCTCGTGACCCAGGGCAGCACTACCTCCTCAAGTTGAGTCTGAGGCCCTTTGGGAAGATAAATGGCGGCAAAACGTCGCCATCACTAGTGATCAAACCAAACACATTCGTAATCACTATTATACTCATTCAGCTCTTGCCGAAACTTCTCAGATTGACGCCAAAACACTCTAAAATGTTCGTAGTGGAGTTTCCGGCAACAAGGCCAAGCTGTACGGCATGCCGTTTCCAAATTTCTGGCAGAGTGAATTGCGTCATGGTTCTCTTTTTCTGATAGACGGTGCCCAATTGACTCTAGTATACTGTGCAGACGACAAAATTAAAAAAAAACAAAAAACAACGCGCATGCGCGAAATTACAAATATAAAATAGCAACAATTTACCCCTCGTACGCTGTAGAGGAGGCGATAGATCTTTCATGTTTTTAACCTCTGCTTTCGTGAAATTGGAAAAGCTTACAATATGAAATACTCCAATCGAGATAGACGAAAACTTGAAAAGAAAAATAGATATTTTTATCTATTACGAATTTATTTACTTGACTCCTCACAGTTGCATGTTTTGGCTCAAGCTATTTTTTTTTAATGTGAGATTACCTTCGGCCAAATCCCAAAATTGAAAACTCCACACGACTGCTGTTACGCTGGTGCTAATATTCCACAGAATTTTCCGATTTTAGTGCAATGAGGAAGGCCCTACCCCAACTTGACAGTTTGCACCGTGCTGACTTGGCCAGAATTGAATCAATGCTCAGTAAGGCACAATTCCGATCAACTGGAGACTAGGGTACGTTGATTTTTCACTTTTGTTTAGAAAAGCAAGACTGCATACAAGCTGAAACCTGGGGCTTCATGTATTAACTACAGGCACAAGAACTAAATTAATAGCTTTTACCAACTTTTGGGTATTTACTTTTAAAGATGGTCTGAAAATATGTACAGAAAAAACTCATTTCTGTAGATTTTTACTTACAAGCTGACTTCAACATTCAAGAACAAATTCAAATGAATATTTTCATATTACATACTTTGAATGGAATATATATTAAAACTAGAATGAATCACCACAAACAAAATATGTTTTACTGTATTCGATAAGTAAAAATTAAAAATTGTAAAAGATTACAAAAAAGGTTAATCAATGAATAAGATCTCACACCAATTTGTTAGGCTAAAATTTATAAAAAAAAAAAAAAATAACGCAATCGTCAGGCCACCCTGACGATTGGGTCTAGCATGAAACAGCCTGTCGCCTCTAAGTGTTGACTTCAATGTTCACTTATTATTTACACACGCTCTATCTCTGATATTGAGCACTTTATCACATAAATATAGTACATCTTAAGAGTATATTTCTTCATTAAAAAACAAAATTCATATAAAGTACATATAACACCATGATACTGCTGGGTACAAATTATACGACAAAATGTTTTAAATTTGATATTTTATTGAAAATCGTACTAAAACTACAGCACTGTATAATATGTTACATCATAATATAGTTAAAAAATATAGGTATGATTTCCGTTTAAAATAAATGAGGATTTTATTTGATGGCACAATGATTTAATAAAGTGTTTGTTTCTTGCTTCCTGTTCATATTCAATTTTTGAAGCTTCAGTAGTTCATTTAAGTGTTCCTTGCACACTTTGCGAATGTGCAGGTAATTTCGGCAACTCCAAAG
This sequence comes from Acanthosepion pharaonis, assembly GCA_903632075.3. NCBI lineage: Eukaryota > Metazoa > Mollusca > Cephalopoda > Sepiida > Sepiidae > Acanthosepion > Acanthosepion pharaonis. Next base: position 703,114 of record CAHIKZ030002922.1, on the reverse strand, counting down.
TCATACCTGTCATTAGACCCTCCCCCCCCCCGGCAATTCGTTATTTAAAAAAAAAACTACTTCAAACGCAGGTTTTACAAGTCCATTTTGTGAGAGGTTAAATCTGATCAGTGTGTCGCTTGAGAGATGAAGAATGTGATTTTTTAAAAATGTATTCTTTGGTGGCGCGCCACTTCTGAAACAAAAAAAAATGTATTGGAAATTTGACCCGAGTTGGTTATTTTCTTTGTAATATGATTTGAATAAAATTTTAAAATTACTCTTGTAAATTAACATAACTAATTACGTATAAATAAATGTTTACTTATCTAATGGGCAAAAAATATTATAGCGTCTTCCCTCACTCCCAATTTATCTAATTTAATATTTTCTAGAAGCAAGGTGAAAGCGTTGCCCAGGAAATGTTTCGATTCACCGTTCTGTATTTCTGTCGTTCTGTTGCTTTATTCTCTGGATCCTTTTGAAGTTATACAAATGTTCGTCATGGAAATCATACTTATTATAAAACCCAGGTGGTGTGTGTGTGTCTGTACGTTTATATATTGGATCGGATTTCCTAAATTTTTCAACCGATTTCAACAAAACTTCACAGGACTACGTCAAATTACCTTGCGGTGGTTCTGACAGCGCCACAAATTGGAAAAACACAATTGTTTTTGCACGAAATCAATTTGAAAACACGATTAAGAGGCATCGCTTTCGCGGAATGAAAGGGGGGCACCTCATATCGAGTTATACTTATTATAAAACCCAGGTTGTTTGTGTGTGTGTTCGTTTATATATGGGATCGGATTTCCTACATTTTTCATCCGATTTCAACAAAACTTCACTTTTTTTTGGCAGGTAGTGTTTCTTATTGTCTTGCACACTTTTTTCTTTATTTTTACATTCAGAATGCTTTAAAAATTCCATTTACAAGATAATTATTTATAATAAAATTCTATTCCATCGGTAGACTCATAACGATTGAAAACAATGTTTTTGTTTGAGTTTGGGTTTGACCAATTCTTAAAAAAAAAAGGTAATTAAGACATGCATGTCCGTCAACCTTAAACAATAATCTTTGTCAATTTTATTTTTCAGTCTTTATGATGGTCGATACTTGATCTAACTCTTACTGTTACATCCCCGGGCAACGCCGGTCTCTACTGCTAGTTATTATTAAACCAACTATACATATATTTCAACCATGAATTTTAAAAGCTTGCGCTATAAGGCTTTAACTCAGCGATTCTCAAAATTTTTAAGCAATGACACACCTCGGAGCAAATGAAAATATCACGGCACACTTAGAAAATTTTTTAAATGGTATACATATAAATGTAATAAAATAAAACAATGTATTTTAAAAAATACACACATATGAAATTACTTTATTTCAGTGTTTCTATCTATTTGTGCGGCTTATTTAGTGTAAAACCTGTCCTTTTTTTTCACGGTTTCTGCAATGTTTGGTGGAATCTGCGATAAGCAGACCCTCATTTTTATTTTATTTTACACAAAATTCAGAGTAATATACACCCTTGTGCAAATTGATTGAAAAAACGACTTTAATTTCCTTTCTTTCAACATTGGATTTAGAACCACTGGGTGACAGGGTGTAATCGAGTTCTATTTTCTGCTCAGATTAGGTTTATATGCAGTGATGTGTTGTAATATGAAACTATTTTCAGGGTGCATGATGAAAATAAGTTCGGCTTTAAAAAATGCTGCGTCATCCGTGATTGCATCAAATTTTTATCACGCCCAGATACACTACCGTCTTGACTGTCAATTAGTTGTCCTACGGCCTTTGTGTGGGATGGAAGTTACTGCAATGATGCGTACGAAAGTTGTAACACTGCACGAACACACTGACAAGCCTTACCAATGAGCAAATCAAAGTACTATAGACTGGCCCGGAAACTCTCCTGATTTAAATCCAATCGAGAATCTGTGGTCAATCTGCGCGGAACGACCTCGTGGAATGGACATACGAAGTACTAAGATGTGCACTGGGTCATGTTTCATTGGAAAAATACGAAAAAAATAATAATGGAATTATTCGATTTGTTTCAAATAATTTGCACTAGAGTGTGCATATATATATATATATATATATATATATATATATATATATATATATATATATATATATATATATATGTGTGTGTGTGTATCAAAGTGTAGGAAAACGTACTAGGATTCTTTTTCCCTTCATTTTCGTTCGCCCACGGCTACTTAATGAATTAGATTCCCTTCCATTTCTACATGTAAGTTCTAGAAAACATTTTATGAAAGTTTCTAAAGAACGGAAGTGGTGGATATTTGCATCGATAACTCTATTTCTGAATAAATTTTTTTTGTAATATCTTGATTCCCCACCTGTTGAGACTTCTAAAAAATGTACATTTTTGTAGTGGATTTATGCATGTTCTAATGTAACACTGCATAAGATATATATATATATATATATATATATATATATATATATATATATATATATATATATATATATATAATAGAAAATGTCTGAGTAATATGCTTTTAAAAATTGGAAAAAAATAATAATACTTTTAAAAATGAATAATAAAACAATGTATTTAAAATAACATAATCGAATTTTAATGAAAAGAATTATTTGAAAAAGTATAAGTCTTGGTCATTTATTAAAATACTAATTGTGTAGTATTACACTTCTACACACACACACGCACACACATACACACACATACACACACACACACACACACACATATATATATATATATATATATATATATATATATATATATTACTTAATTATAATTATCAAATCCTCCTAACAATTTCTATCACTTGCATATCATTACTTGAAACGGCTTCTAATGCCCTGGGTGGAGCGGCCTGGTGATAGTAGCCGTGGCTCTTGGGGACACCGTCCTATGGGTATAGAGAAAGTCAGATGAATTCCATCACGGAATATGTAAGCGATCGGCGCTATCCTCTTCATCACCGAGTCCCGTTGAAACAGTTGGTATTGCGTTTGCATGACAACCTAACTGCCAGGGTTTCAATTCTCGGTAGTGTATGCGCACTGCTGATGAGTCCCAAATATATGACGAAATGGCCGTCCAGTGCTTTCTGCATTCTGTTGAGATTTCTTCTAGACTCGGTGAATTTAATTAATATATATATATATATATATATATATATATATATATATATATATATATATATATATATATATATATATATATATATATATATATATATATATTTTTTATAAAAAATTTATAACATAAGTATGTTATAAAATCACTAAAAATAGCCATTTTTTGTTTCAACACACTCTGTGTCTTATCAAGTGATGGTGTTGAAAAGAAAATAAATGGTTTTAAAAGTTTCAGATTAATTAACGATCCTACCCTAGGGGGAGCATTAATAGTGATTAAATTTGGATTTTAAAATTGCCAGTTTTTAATTTTAATATTAAAGTTTATCATATAAATTTATAATTATTAGTTAGTAAAAATTATTTTTAATATTACACGTATTTAAAGATCTAAATAGCTATAATAGCAGGATTTTGTTGTCAAGCTTTTGAATCTTTCTGTACTTCGTTTTTGATTGGTTATTCTAGCTTTTGTAACAATGCTCCCCCTAAGGTAGGATCGTTAATTAATCTGAAACTTTTAAAACCATTTATTTTCTTTTCAACACCATCACTTGATAAGACACAGAGTGTGTTGAAACAAAATGGCTATTTTTGTAGTGATTTTATAACATACTTATGTTATAAATTTTTTTATAAAAATAATTATATCTGCTCTACTTTGTATTGAGCACTCTTTTAAGAATAGTAATTGTTGGTTATTGGAATTCATTCCGTGTATACCAATTATATACTTTGATATATATATATATATATATATATACCGTGATAATATTTCGAGGCATACTTAAGAAAATCATTTCTTTTTGTAACACTTGATTGAGTACTCTCCGACTGTGTCAACTGTTGTCTTTGTCCTACATCTAGCCTTCCTATTATGAGACTTAATGCGTATAAGAATGATAGAATTAGCGTAAGAAATACGTTTTATGAGAACTTCATGCTTGCCTACGATAATCACGAGTTAAGGATTAACTGCCATAGAATTGGGATTAATTCAAACTCAAGAACATATAACATTCGCTGTACCGATTATAACTGTCAGTAAAACCAGTAACGAGTTTTAGTATCAAAGAACATACATTCGAAAAGAAATCTGAAACTACAAATATCATTGTGTTAACAAAGAACTAGTTTTTACCATTCAAAAATATAGCAGGTCTTAGAATAAAACCACCAATTCCGTGGATATAACATCTAGTCATAGATATAAATATTGACATATTACGTTGTATTAGTGATCATCGAACCGTAGGCTGCTAGGACTCGCCGATATAACAATTAGTGATGAGGAAAATTGAATGATATAACGATTTACTCATTTGTTTGTTTGTTTCTTTCTTTCTTTTCTGTTTTCTTTCTTTCTTTTCTTTTTTCTTTCTTTCTTTCTTTCTATCTTTCTTTTGTAATGATTTCAATCTTTGGATGAGATTTTGTAGAAATATAAATCGACTAAACGATGAGGCAGTTGGGTGTAACAAGGAGTAATTGAATGCATTGTTAAAGTTCGTCGTATTCTCTGGTAGTCTGGTGCAGAAGGTGTGGAAATATATTATCAGATACAGTGACAGACATACTGGCATCGTATCTATTGATATTATGAAGGGGCTTTAGGAGGTAACCTATAAGTTGCTAAATCAATGCCAAGAACGACTGACCTCAACAACAATTCAGTGGGTTGACTTTAAACAGCGCAGTGGCCCGGCAGTAATTCTTTGTATCAAATAAATGCAAAGTCTTAAAATACCCGAAATTACAGTCTGATTTTGGCGACAAACAGATGACTTGGCTACCACACAGAGGATCTCTTATAATATCTGCCTAATCGACTGATACTATTTTCCTAAATATGCAAGTGGTAGTGAATGATTGATTTGACTTTTTTTACGGATTATCAAGCATTTGCACGTAATTTTTTTTTTATCGACGCACCCCAAACAATGCAAAAATAGCCAGTAAAATGAAAGGAACTCAAGGGCACACGGCACAGTGGATAAAGGCGTTACTTAGATCCAGTGACAGGACCCAAGGAGTGTGAGTTCAATACCCGGTTAAGGCAGTGGAGAACTTTCAGTGGGGAATTAACAGGAGATAACTGATAACTGACATCCATTAAACGTGGCACGTTGAACCAGAACCGTCTACTCCAGTGAGCGAAATGAAGGGTTCAGTTCGATATTCCAACCACCTGAAGAAGGCTGGACCGTACAACGGTCGAAACGTTGTAATAAATATGGCGACAAAGATGAGGACAATAGTCCGAATAATGTAAATAGGCTACTGGGAGAGAATGAAAAGACTTTAGAAAAAAACGGGAAGCCAATCCTAAACAGGAAACAAAGAATAAACAACAAATTCTGTTCAACAGACCGAAGAAGAGTGTGAACCGGGCGATAGGCGAATCTATCTGCTATTATTGGTGGAGAAAGGAGGGAAAATTAAATAAATAATGAATAAAATTTCATAGTTCAGGTGTAAATGTTTTTGCCTCAAATCTTCTCCAGAATCTCGGACGTCCACGGCTATACAGAACTCACCGTTCGTAGATCTCTTAAGTATGACATTCGCTTTTTCACCAGCTTCTCTTCTCTGTTAAATTCTCGAAGCCAGATTCCTTGTCCCCAAAATTTCAATTGGCGTTTTCTGGTTGTAACTTACATTTACTTGTGGTGCCTGAATTACTTTAAAGTTCTTTCTTCCTCATATATTTTGTCTGTGGAGGTCAGCATACAGAGTATTCAATCCCAGTGCGCCTGGATAAGAAAAGAAAATGATTTCAGATATAAAAAGCATGTGTCTTTTCACTGCACCTCTTCAACATATACAGTGGGTCGTTCTGAAAGAATTAAAAGTCCTGTCAGGATTCATTACTGCCGGCTACAATCTCAAAAACATAAGATATGCAGATGACAGTGTTGATAACAGACATAGAAAGAAAACTACAAATATTTCGACAGTGAGGGAAAGCGAGAAGAAAGGACTAAATATCAACTGCATTAAGATAGAAATCATAGTTGATAGCAAATGGATGAACCCAAGCTGCCAACTGAAAATCCGAGAGATCAAAAACAGACAAGTACAACAATTGAAATAGCTGTCATATGTGATTCTTTCACGCAGATTATGTGGTACCCAACATCGTAGCGATTTGAGTACCCCAGCTTCAATGACTGTAAGAGTCCTTTCTCATTTATTTTTTTTTTCACTCTTCTGTCAAGTTCATCACATGCTAATTCTGAGGGTGGCTTCAAACTTTTGAACTGTAGTACATACATATATATATATATATATATATATATATATATATATATATATATATATATATATATATAAAAGAGACAGCCAGCCAGACAGAGACAAGGAAAGAGTGAGGGGGGAACAAAACTTCAAATTCTCGAGGCCATCTATATCAAAAGCAACCAAGCAACACTGAACAAAATTTATTACGAGTGTAGTAACAATGTTTTAGAATGCATTTGAGTTTACTAACATTTAACACCATGTTGCAATTTACCATCTCTGGTTATCCCCCTTACATTGGGAACGCTTGTTTACAAAGCATCGTAACCGCAATCTGTAGTGGGGGGTATCTGCCTGGGCGTTCTGCATCAATAACGCTACAATCACCAAACATAAAACTTAGCGAACCACTTCTGTACAGTTCTGTCAGCTAAATCAAATTCAGCGTACACAGCACATAACTTTTTCTTGTTTGGGAAGAATTTTTGCCTGTACGATAAAAAAAAAATCATCAAGTGTCTATAATGCACTTCATAATCTTTCATTTTCGTAGGGATGCAAAACTGCCACGAATTACCATATTTATCGGCACATAAGGCTCAGTTTTTTTTGTTTGTTTTTTACTAAAAATCTTTTAAAATTTCCCTGCGTCTTATATGACATATGTAGATTTATAATTCGCGATAGTCGACCGAAATTAGCTACCCGGCAACTCCTATTAGCTTAGACTGAAACATGACGGAGTAATGGAACACATGGACTGCAATGCCTGATCACGACCTTACACTTACATGAAAAATAAAAATACCCGGAATTGCACAAATCTGCGAATGGATGAAGCAAGCTTGGGATGATATTAGACCAGAAATCGTTGTGAAATCTTTTAAAAAGTGTGACATTATCAATGCTCTCAATGGAACGGAAGATGAAGCATCATTTAACAACGATGATAGTAGTACTGAAAATGAGTATCATGGTTTTAATAATGAAAACGAATTTTATGGATTTGAAGGTGAATAAAATTTTAATGCTAACTTTAGTGTTTGGCTTAATTGCGATAATTGCTTGATTTTTATTTTATTTTCTTACCTTTGGATATAATAAAGTTTTTTTTATAGGCTCGTGTTCTTTTTTTCCTATTATTTTTCGTTTAATTGTAATCATGGCTTGTTTAACCAAAATAATACCTCATACATATAGCCTAGGCTGTACTATTTACTAATAATTTTACTAATTACTAATTTATTCTTGATTTTTCCTGCTGAAATTGGGGTGCATCTTATACACCCGTGCGTCTTATATACCGTCAAATACGGTTAGTAATTTTAAAGATGTTTTAGTATAAATCTTTTTTTTAATATAGGATAATATGTTGATGGTTTAAGTATTTCCCAAATATTTTTTTGTTTGCGTTTATGTATTACACATTCATAAGAAAACTGATAGAAGCATAAACAAAAAGAAAGCAAATGAAATCCGTAGATTATATACCGAAATCATATATTCAAAAAATAATTTAAATGAAAAATCATCAACGCCCCCTCTCCTTCCTGCGTATATTTATTCGCATCGAATTAAACAACACCATAGTTTGATGAAATCCTAAAGGCTTAAATGCGTTATATGAGAATCTATTTACTACTTTGTTATAGATTTCCTTAACATCATAATGTTAATTTTTTTTTGTATCTCGACATTGAATATGTGATTTAATATCTGTTCCAGAATTTGGAAAAATATCGATCTGATCGACTGAGACAGCGTCTGGCATCCTATTTATTGATATCATCGAAGAAATATCAAACCCAGACATAAAATTATAAAACAAATTGTTGTTACGAACGAGTGACATCTTCAATAATTTGGCGTTCTGGGTGTAACTTCTCAGTGTCCCAAAAGAATGACTCAACTTCAAAAAAATACGCCATATTTAAATAAAAAAAAGAAATCGGAAATTGCATACATTTGGGAGAAAAGAAGCTAATGAAAAATCATCAACGCCCCTCTCCTTCCTGTGTATATTTATTCGCATCAAATTAAACAACATCTCAGTTTGATGAAATCCTAAAGGTCTAAATGCGTTACATGAGAATCTATTTACCACTTTGTTATAGGTTTCCCTAAAATCATAATTATAAATTGAAACCACTATTAAAATTTGTTTTCTATCCCGGCATTGAATATGTGATCTAATATCTGTTCCAGAAGTTGGAAAAATATCGATCTGATCGACTGAGACAGTGTCTGGCATCCATATCATCGCGGAAATATCAAACTCAGCCATAAAATTGTAAAACAAATTGTTGTTCCGAACGGGTGACATCTTCAATAATTCGGCGTTCTGGGCGTAACTTCTCAGTGTCCCAAAAGCATGACTCAACTTCAAATAAATACGCCATATTTAAATAAAAAAAAAGAAATCGGAAATTATATACATTTGGGAGAAAAGAAGCTAATTTCTGCCAACCAATAAATATAGCAGTTCTCAAAATAGAACACCATGACGTAGTGATAAAAGCCAATCGTAAATATAAGTACTGGTTAAGTGTAACTATCCATTTAATTATTGTAGGCCCGAATGTGTCTATATAATAATTACTGAAGGAAATAGAACGATATAAAACGTCATACGTTGCCTTTTCTTCTTTCTTTCTTTCTTTCTTTTATCATTATTTCAATACTTAGCTGAGAAGAAGCGACTCATGTGAGACAGTGAGGGTATCATGAGGAAGCAATGTTAGCACAGTTAAATTTAGTCTCGTGCCATTTTCCTACGGCATTTAACCTCTAGTCCAGAGATAGGTGAAATATACTTCGGCTTCCTGTGAAGACATATTGATAAGCATATGGGACAATTACCGATTTTATGCTCTGAAATTCTATAAGAAAGCCACTGAAGGCAAAAGATAGAGATCTGGGAACAGAATACCTCCAAGTATTTGATAATCAGATTCATTCGACATTCTTTTAATATTTCTGTATGCAGCGGAATCCTTAGGAAGCGGAAAGTCGAAACGTGATAATAAAAAGAAAAGAGGATGTGCCATGTCCGAAAAAAAAATCGATATAAATTATCAATCATAACTTCTAAAATGACAGCATATATTCTTAAGTTCTTTCCATTGATGTAAAGCTATTCAAATGTGAAATGTTAAATACATTTTTATCGAGTTGTACAATTATGATGTTAGGGAAATCTATAACAAAGTGGTAAATAGATTCTCATGTAACGCATTTAGACCTTTAGGATTTCATCAAACTGAGATGTTGTTTAATTTGATGCGAATAAATATACACAGGAAGGAGAGGGGCGTTGATGATTTTTCATTAGCTTCTTTTCTCCCAAATGTGTGTAATTTCCGATTTCTTTTTTTTTATTTATTTAAATATGGCGTATTTATTTGAAGTTGAGTCATGCTTTTGGGACGCTGAGAAGTTACGCCCAGAACGCCAAATTATTGAAGATGTCACTCGTTCGTAACAACAATTTGTTTTATAATTTTATGTCTGGGTTTGATATTTCTTCGATGATATCAATAAATAGGATGCCAGACACTGTCTCAGTCGATCAGATCGATATTTTTCCAAATTCTGGAACAGATATTAAATCACATATTCAATGTCGAGATACAAAAAAAATTAACATTATGATGTTAAGGAAATCTATAACAAAGTAGTAAATAGATTCTCATATAACGGATTTAGGCCTTTAGGATTTCATCAAACTAAGGTGTTGTTTAATTCGATGCGAATAAATAATAGCAGGAAGGAGGGGGGCGTTGATGATTTTTCATTTAAATTATTTTTTGAATATATGATTTCGGTATATAATCTACGGATTTCATTTGCATTCTAATTGTTTGTTTCCATCAGTTTTCTTATAAATACATAAACGCAAACAAAAAAAATATTTAGGGAATACTTAAACCGTCAACATTAAAAAATAGATTTATACTAAAACATCTTTAAAATTACTTACCGTATTTGACGGCATATAAGACGCACGGGTGTATAAGACGCACCCCAATTTCAGCAGAGAAAATCAAGAAAAAAATTAGTAATTAGTAAAATTATTAGTAAATAGTACAGCCTAGGCTATATTTATGAGGAATTATTTTGGTTAAACAAGCCATGATTACAGTTAAACGAAAAATAATAGGAAAAAAAAACACGATCCTAAAAAACTTTATTATATCCAAAGGTAAGAAAACAAAATAAAACTTAAGCAATTATTACAATTGAGCAAAAACAGTGCGGTTACCATTAAAATTTTATTCATCTTCAAATCCATAAAATTCGACGTCTTCATTATCAAAACTCTGATACTCATTTTCAATACTACTATCATCGTCGTTAAATAATGCTTCATCTTCCGTTCCATTGAGAGCATTGATAATGTCACACTTTTAAAAAGATTTCATAACAATTTCTGGTCTAATATTAAGCTTGCTTCACCCATTCACAGATTTGTGCAATGCTGGGTCTTTTTACTGTTTCTGTAAGTGTAAGGTCATGATCAGGAATTAGCATCCATGTGTTCCTTCATGTTTAAGTCTAAAATAATAGGAGTTGCCGGCTAGCTAATTTCGGCCGACTATCGCGAATTTTTAACCTATATATGGCAATATAAGACGCAGGGGAATTTTAAAAGATATTATTATTAAAAAAAAGACTGCACCTTATATGCCGTCAAATATGGTAATTCGTGACAGTTTTGCATCCATACGAAAATGAAAGATTATAAGGTGCATTATAGACACTTGTGCCACATTTTTTAAAAGATTTCACAACAACTTCTGGTCTGGTATTATCCCAAACTTGCTTCACCAATTCTTTTAGGTGAAAGGATTATGTAGAGGAAAAATTCATTTTAATTTTTTTTTTCTTGGGAATGGTAGGTTGTATAAAACTGGTTGCAAAATAATATATGGAAGCAGGTTTGGCAACAAAAAAATGAATGCGGCTAATATATCAGCCGAATTCATTTAGAGTCTTTTTCATTTTCTTTCCATCACCTTTGTAAGTAGGTATTTTACACTGTCACTGTTTTAGAAGATCTGCCAAAAATGGTAAAATATTGTAAGAACCAAGGCGAAAATTTACTGCTGATGACCATGCGATCAAGGCACTCTCTAGACATTTTCGTCGTAGTGAGTTGTTTTCTCCTTTGATCAGAGTAGCATTTTTTATGTCAAAATTGTGGTCAGTCTTTTTTTGTGTGTATCCAACACATTTGATCTATTACTTTGTAAAACGTCCCTTTTGTGTTCATATAATCTTTTATTTAGATTCCTTGAAGTTTCTCCTATGTATTTTTTGTGACAATTGTTGCAGGCGATGGAGTAAACTCCATCAGGTTTTAGCTTATTGTTTTGTTTAATATTTGACTTTTTATTGTTTTAGATATAGAAGTAACAACATTTAAGTTGATTTAGACCGATTCTTTTCGATTTTAGATGTGATAGATTTAGTTGGTAGGATAATATATTTTTGATTCAATGGGTTTCTCAGGGTTTTGGAATATTCCATGGGCTTTTTGTTTCGCATTGAATATAAAACAATTGAGGCATTGGAGAAGTTTGAAAGTGTTTTCCATGTATTTCTCCTCTTCATGTAAATAATCCGAGCTGCATATTCTTAGTGCTCTTAGGTACAATTCCATGATTATGCCGAATTTTATTTTGCTGTTATGACAGTAGTAGAAATTTATCAGGTCGTTTTTGTTAGTGTATTTCCGGTGGACACAGAGTTTTAAACTGTTAATAACGCGGTGTAGCTTGATATCTATGAAAGGTAAGAAATTGTGTTCTTCCATTTCATATGCAAATTCCATTGTGTGTTCGACTTTGTTTATTTGATCTACAGTGGGCAATGATAAGCTTTTAGCTACCCTTGATTGCAGCAATATTGGCTTGTTTAATAACGTCTCTTCTTTTTTTCAGACAATATCGTGTTAGTATCAAGATATTCTCATCTATGACAATAGTTGACTTATATCTTGCAATGAAAGTTCGGGAAAGTAAGGAAACTAGTGAATTACAACAAGGGTAAATAATAGAATAGTATCAGTGTGAGAAATTGCTAGGTTTTACTAGGTTAATCATTAGTTATTGATATTGTCAAGAAATTTAATGAAGAAGACCATTGTCATGTGGAGCAACGTTCAGGAAGACCAAGCATCGTGTCTGAGTGAATGAAAAGGGCACTGAATAGGGAAGTCATCAGAAACTGTCGTCCCAGCACAAAAGATGCCGCCAACAGCATGGAAATGTCGTCATATGCGATGAGAAAGAGTTACGTTATCAAAGAAGACTCACTTTGACAGGATGCCTGAAAAAACGACGGATCAGAAGGTGGTTCCTTTCGATGCCCTTGATGATAGTATTTGAGTATTAGTATATATATATATATATATATATATATATATATAATCGTAATCGAATTAAGTCGACTCCCCATGAAAAAATATTACCTGTAGGGCAACATTTCCACCTGGAATAACACGATTTCAAAACCCATGCCAAACTCACTATAATTGAGAGAATAGAAAAGTTCAGAGCAGATAACATTAGAAAGATTTTAGAGTTCCATGAAAATAAGTGGATACAACGTCTAAAAACAAAATATCCAGCCGGGCTAAACCATTAATTTAACAATATAGATAGTACCAATATATAATTCAACAAATCAAAACCTACCCACATTTCTCACCCACACAAGACAGACATGCTTACGGAGGTGTGGAGGCCTCACACTTATACACTTATACACACACCCACACGAACATAAACACTTACACACATCATACTCACTCACTCCCTAATGAGCCAAATGATAACACACACCCACAGCAATACACACGCTTACACATATCATACTCACTCACTCCCTAAGAACCAAATAACACACTCACAAACACTAAAAAGAGACACATCACCTCACCAGGTCCAATAAAACTGTCAAACTGACCAGAGAATTCAGAGCAGCATGTATCTATCCAGCTCTTATCTCAAATAACAATTTAAAAGAGACTGTTTGACCAACACAAGGAATGTTAAAAGATTCATGTTAAAAAGATAAAAAACAAAAAAAAAAAACAAATGAAAACTACAGACAAAAGTTCATTTTCTCCATCAAGACATTCATTTCTGTAGTTTACTGCTACCAGCAAGCAGAAATATTTCTCCTCCCGATGATGGCAATTTTAGTCGAAACTAGTCGAGGAATCTAAATGAAATAATAATTAAAAAAAAAACGAAAGAATATTAATCTACAACCCAGTGTGTCTAAAGATTTTAATTTTTAATATTTTTTTTATTGTTCAATATATATATATATATATATATATATATATATATATATATATATATATATATATATATTATGAAATGGACAAAGTCCGGCAATTATTTTAAGACATTTTATGTTTATACATTCTTTTTTATAGATACAAATATTTAAGTAAATGCTCTGTTTATAATAAACAGTATTAATAACATTTAGCAGCCTGAATGTCCGAGAAATTTTCATAGAAAATTTTTGTGCTCCCAAAACATGGTCAGCACATTGTGGTCTTGTTCATAGTTGATATTATTGAGTTTTGTTTTTTTTTTCTTTTTATTATTAATGATTCCAGTATTTTTATCCATTTTTTAGCTGTAGTACTATTTCTGACGACATGGATTAACTTTTATAGCACCTCAGTTTCATGAACCTGTATGTGTTATATATACCTTGAATAGTTTTAACCGATATATCACGGCAAAAAGAAATAAAAACGGAAGCTGTTAACAGAAAAACAAATTTGCTGGGCAATATTATTAAGTTTGTCAGTTTTTTTTAAGGTGAAAATCGCTTGAAAGAAAGTAGAGCGCTTTAATATATTTATTCAATACGTTCAAGCTGGAAAAATATTAAAATTAAAAAAAAAATGACATGGCCCTATCTTCCACATCTTCTTTGAATATTTCTTAAATATTTAAGAAAATATTTGCTTTTATTTCACAAGGAGATTTTTCTGACGTGAAATACAGAATATTGGCAAAGTTGTAATCTAAAATTCCTTCTTTGGTACATATCTATTTGATTCTACAAATTTTACGACATCACCATTATTTTTTTGGCGGTAGCTCAATGAGGGATATATTTATTTACCGACTTTTTATTGATTGATTGTTTTTTTATTGATTGATTGGTTTTATAAGGCATAAAATATTTTTAGATTGAAAGAATACTTTTTGGGAAATAATAACTGTTTAGTGATTCAAGTCTTACTATTTAATCCATAACTAGGGGAGAAGTAGTTGAGTCATAGTTTATCCAAGATTATTTGAGCGCAAATGAAATTAACAATCCTAAACTCGGCTCTTGGACTAAAAATTTCGAGCCGTAGTCAAGCTTACAGCACTTGGTAATAACAAGCGGTCACCCATCGAGGAACTGACCAGGTTCAGTGTTGCTTAACTTCGGTGATCATACAATCCGGTATCAACACTAAATTGCTGTAAGCTCTGTCATTTGTACATTTTTAATTCTAGCTTGAGTCATGGGTTTTTTTTCTGTATTTCAAACGTTTATCAATAGTTCAAAGAAATTGCATACTAAAATGTTTATTCTTCAAAATATATCCCAAAATATTTTATTGTCTGTTGGCATCGTTGTGCCAGAAGCTAATACCGGGTTTCTACCATTTGGCTGGTTTCGAGGCAAGAAAACCTCATCCATATTGTGAACCTGCATCCACGCAATAAATAAGCCATGGCTTGGATAAGGTGGTAATTCGATGTTGCACAATCTGAACTTTAAGCATGATGAGCCTGCACTTTCAGACATTCAAATTCTTCAGGTTTGCCCTTGGTCTCATTAGCAGTATGGGCTGGTCCATCGTCATGCTGTGGGATTGCAAGTCTTTGATTGACCAAAGTTGACCATGACGATCTAGGAAAACCTCAAAGTGCAACACCTCCTCGAAATTCCACCAAACACATAACAAAACCTTCTGTTGAAACTGCCCTTCTTTGACAAAAGGTTCTGAAGTATTTCCGGAACGAATCATATCTCCCATAGTGTTGTAGAGTAGTTTTCACAGTGGAGGCTTGTATTTCACTAAGTCTGTCCTAAAAGAGTCCGACGTACAAAACGTTAGGAACTTGCAATAAGAGTTAATGACGCAGCAATCTAGTTGTGATGGTTGATACTTCAATGTCCGACAACGACTGACTCACTCAAGACCACTGAGTCCAAGTGTCGACTGCTACTACTACTACTACTTATTATGTGTGGGAGAGTCTATTAATAATAGAATAGGTGCGTCAGGTATAACGTATAGAATTATGAAAATAGATCCATTTTCCATCCCCAGTTACAATTCGACATGAAAACAGGAACCTTGAGGATTTGCCAGGAGTTGTTCGCAAATTATCACACGTCGATGAGCCTGGTCATTAGTCAGCTCACGGGAAACTTCTCGATATGTCTTCACGCGAGATTGGCTAGTTGACTGATTCGTTTTCTAGGGCTTATCAGCGCATTGTTCACGAAGCTGAAGTTATGGAGATGCCGATTGATGATTCTTTCTGAAGGACCAAATTCTGTCGACAATTTACGGGCGCTTATGCTTAGCTGTTGTTCAGCCATTCCAAGCAAGGCCTCGTCTTCCAGATGAGATGTCCCTGACCTTAATTTGCCGTCGAGGCTGGTGTCACCTTCATTGAAAAACATCTGAACTAATTTTATGCCACACGTTCGTTGACAATTGAAGTGCTCTTTGGGCCATTGATTTATTCTGATACTATCCTTGCACACGTTGAACAGGTAACATTCAACGGCTCTAATTGTAATTTCTTTACCACTTGTTATCAAATCTTTGAAATAAAGGATAAACATGGAGTATTGCTGGCATATATGGTCTGGAGCTCCTTCTGTTTGCCTCGGGGTTCTTGATAAGCTCCAGAGGCGGATATGCAATATAATTGGCCCTGATCTGGCATCTCGTCTACAGTCACTTTCTCACAGACGCGCCGTCGTCTCTCTCTCTCTGTTTTACAAATACTTTCATGGCAATTGCTCCGAGGAGCTGCATTCGCTGGTTCCCAGACTTCATGAGTTCAAGCGCCCTACGAGGCTCAAGCCCCCTCACTGACGAAACTTCTAAATGTAGCCGACTCTTCCTCCAATAGCTTCATGTCTCCCACCTCTCACCTGTGGAACTCCCTTCCCTATTCCAGTTTCCCTGAGAGCTATAATCTCCAACTATTCAAATGTAATGTCAATCGACATCTCCAGTTGCCTTCTATCCACTACCCTTCAATCAGCTTCTGATCTTGCTCCAAATTTCCTGTAACCTCTCACCTTGTTGGATAAAAAAAAAAAAAAAAACAATGTTTATATGTTATATATGAATATAAAGAATAAACAATTCAGCAACAATTAGACAACTAATTGTATCAATTTAATGATATAATTATTTTATTGTTCTCTCTCCTCAATAGTGCTTTTTTCTCATAATTTCGAACGCTCATTTGCTTCTTGAGTCTTATTGGGTTTAATTCCTTGTTTGTGGTGATTAGAAAATTGCCAATGCCTCTTCGGATTTCGATGTAACAATTTCCATTGTCTGTTAAAACACTTCACAGAGAGTTAATCATCTTCTTTACATAACAGGATGCTGACATCTACTATTCGTAGCTTACGTCTTGTTCTATGTCTCTGGTTAACAAAACATATATATTGTCAATTGAAAGATATTCTCTTCGCCATTTCTTTTGGTTTTTGTTGCTTCTTGCTTCTCAGCTAGTTTTGATCTTCAAAATTTTAAATGCAATGTCAATCATTATCTAGTTTCTAATTAATTCTTGTCGCTTTGTTGTTCTTTTGCGAAATATTTTTAACATATTCTCTAATACTCAGTAACGTATTGCGTCTTAGTAGCATTTTTTTACCTTGATTGGGGTGACATTACTAAAAATGTAAATATATATATATATATATATATATATATATATATATATATATATATATATATATATATATGTGTGTGTGTAAATATATATATATATATATATGTGTGTGTGTGTGTAAATATATATATGTGTGTGTGTGTGTGTGTGTGTTCTGTGTGTGCGCGTGTGTCTATGTATACATATTTACATTTTTAATCATTTCACCCCAAGCAAAGCAATAAAGCCAGTAATATGCAATCTCTCTCCTTCTCCCTATATATATATATATATATATATATATAGAGAGAGAGAGAGAGAGAGAGAGGCAGACATACACAGACAGACATACACAGACAGACAGACTGAGATGTGCGTGTATATCTGTGTTTGTGAATGGCAAAACTGAAAATTTCCGGCATGTCGTTTCCTCTCCCAAGAACAATAACCATCTCATACGTTTTCAAAATCTTATCACAAAATATCTATAAATAAAATCAATAATAATCATCGATTTCAACTTAAAAATAGTTAGAATAGTTTCCCCAGTCTTCCCTATTCACATGCACGGACATACACACTCCCCCCCTACACACACACAATGGTTTCGGACATTTATTTTCCTAATTGTCCCCAGCTAAGTAAAGTGGACTTCAGAAATACATGGCTATCGACTCGGACAAAGATTAGTCACTGAAGAAGATAAATTACTTTATTAGACAAAGATGACAAGACAAAGAACAATGTCTCTATAAGACAGTGGCCACTACCCACGAAAAGGGGAGAGTGACGGAGTTGGTGCATGGAGAACGACGGAGATGGTAGACAGTTCACCTCCCTCACCTATGCATCAGTTTGGCTTCGATCATCTATTAAGTTAGAATAAGAATAAAAAATAATGAAATCTGTGTACTGCTACAAATTCTCATGGTCTGAAATTGTGGGTGACGATTTTTTTTTAAGCCATAAGCTTTTGACAACAAGAAGATGCACCCTGAGAGTGAAACTGATGTCTGATCTGAGCTGCACTATTCATTCTGTCTTCTACAACTGATGCTTAGTCCTTTCTTCTAGCCTTTCCTTTACTACATTCGCTGGGATTTCCTGCAGTTTTGTCCGTGTCAGTTATCAATACTGTATCATCTGCATACCTAATTTTGTTAAGAGTGTGACCAACAATAATGAATACTGTTAATATTCTAATTCTCTTAGGATTACTTCATTGTAATGGTTGAATAAATCTGATGAGAAAAAAAATCGTTGTCTAATTTTGTGTATTTCTTTATTTCCTTTTCTCTCCACATGAAGGCATTTTGCTCCCAGTATAAGTCTTACCTGATTCTCAAACCCTTCACAAATAAATCAAGCTTAATAACGGTTCTTTGTTACGTACTTTATCACCGTAGCACAAGATTTCCCAACTTGGGTGATACCGCCCACCGGTGGAAGGTTTCAACAGTTGGGTGGGCGATGTCCAACTGAATAAAAATTGGGGAACGATCAGAAATTGTGGTGGTCGATATAGGATAATGAGTATTAAAAATATATTTCAACATATGACACCCGACAAAAATATTCATACGTGATATGCAAAGAAAAAAAACAAAAAAGCATAACAAAAACAAACAAACAAACAAACAAAATGATAATAAGTTGGTCACATTCCTAGATAAGGTATGAATATCCGTCGCAATCAGCAAATATTTTTATTTTCTATAATTTTCAGAAGGATCATTAACATTCAAATAATTCTTCAGACGAAATTATATTTTTTCGGATATAAATCACATAATGGAAGATCAAGAAAAACAAAATTTCGACGAAAATTTATTAAGTGCTAAAGATTGTTTTTAATTTTACAATTATGAACCAAAATCGATAATTTTTTTGTCAACACTTATAACGCTAACCCTAATCATAAAATTACCGTTTGCCATAAAACTAAATTATATATATAGTATTCAATAATCAAGATGCTTTCGTTTCTTCTTTAATACGGTAGAAGTCAGCGTTATTTGTTACCTCCCTTTGATATGTTTTACTACATCATAAAGTCTGTTTACGAACCAGTAACAAAACTTTACCAAATAATTTTCGTATACTTTTGAATATTGACTATACAGGGGCAGTGGAAAATATTTCATGTGAAAGTGGGCAATGACAAAAGAATGTTGCGAATCCCTGGCCTAGCAGGACAAAAGAAAACTACATCCTCACTGCCCATATTTGATGATGGATCATGGGATGACATTGCACAAAATCGATTTGCCGCCATCATGTATGAGGAATTGTGAAGAGCCATGATCGCCCACGTTCTGAAGGGGAATGGCATACAAAAAAAAAAAAAAAAAAAAGGGAATGTATTGAAAGGAAAAACAATGTAGCGTAAAGGACGATGGTGATTTTTTTTAATTATCGAATAAAGGTTTGGATTCCAAATGTGAAAATTCTTTCCGAATTTATGTAACATTCCGAGTTCATTCGAGTATATTACACTGTCACCTGGTTATAAAAAAAGCTTACAATTCTAACGTATTTTTAATAGGTACACGCCAAGATGCACACAAATTTAACACCTCTTTGTTTTTAGTTTGTATCAAGGCACACGTTCACTCTAGTCCGCAGGTGGAACTTGCGATCCATCGCTAAAGATGCAGAAAAAATGTATCTGACTCCTCCTGTGATGCCCCGTCTTTACAAGAGTCAGATCAGACCAAAAAACTAGGTATTTCAGTAATTAACCCTACAATATCCTTTCCATAAATCATTGCAACTATGTATTCCAGTCGTATTCCATTGATTAGAAGGAATTGCTGTTTAGACAACCTCTTTGGGTTTTTTTGTTTTTGTTTTGTTTTTGTTTTTTGTTTTTTTGTTGTTGTTTTTGTTAAGCGTTCCACCCCAAGCAAGGCGGGAAGCCACTAGCACGCAAGGAGTTACAGAGACTTGGAGTGATAGAGGAAAGGATGAAGAGAAGGATAGGGGATAGATCGGAGCATCTGGAGACGTCGATTGACATTACATTTGAATAGTTGGAGATTATAGCTATCAGGGTAACAGGAAAAAGGGAGGGAGTTCCACAGGTGAGAGATGCGAGACATGAAGCTATTGCAGTTGAAAAGACGGCTACATTTAATAGTTTCGACAGTGAAAGGGTGTGAGCGAGATGCCAGCCTAGTAGAACGCTTAAATTCATGAAATCTGGGAACCAGCGAAAGCAGCTCATCGGAGCAGTTATTGTGAAAGTATTTGTAAAAAAGACAGAGGGAGGCGACGGCACGTGTGTGAGAGAGCGACTGCAGACGACATGCCAGATCAGGGCCAATTGCATTGCATATCCGTCTCTGGATCTTATCAAGAACCTTGAGACAAACAGAAGGGACACCGGACCATATATGGCAACAATACTCCATGCAAGGGAGAATGGTTGATTTATAGAATAGAGTCCGGTAAGAATACTTCCTCGATCACTACAATCTTAACCTCTACTATCCACAAAATCTATATGCGTTTACATCCATAAAACAGCCCAAATTCGTATCGCTCTACCTTGTATACTTCTTGAGCCTTGCATTGGCTGAACAATAGCGTAAAAATTCAGGCTGTCTAACATTTAGAAAGGACTGATAATTTTTTGGCAGAAAGTAAAAGTGGTGGCATTGGTAATCGAAACTAAATATGTATCTTTTCTTCTTCTTTTTTAAGCATTACGCCCCGAGCAAATCGTGAAGCCACTAGGATACAGGGGGTTGCAGAAGATTTGGAGCGAGAGCAGATAGGAGTGATAGAAGAAAGGATGAGGAGAAGGATAGTGGATAGATCAAGGTAACTGGAGATGTCGATTGACATTACATTTGAATAGTTAGAGATTATAGCTCTCAGGGAAACAGTAATAGAGAAGGGTGTTCCACGGGCGAGTGGTGCGAGATATGAAGCTATTAGAGTAGAAGAGACGGCCACATTTAAAGGTTTCTACAGTGTAAGGGTGAGAGCGGGATGCCAGCCTCGTAGGGCGCTTGAATTCATGAAGTCTGGGAACCAGTGAAAGCAGCGCATTTTTCTCATTTACAGCTTCGCTCATGGCTTGCAACTTAAGCGGAAAGAATACGTATTACTTAAGGAAGCGAGTTTCATTTTTATGTACCGAGACCTTCCGTTGGAATGCAGATGGCAACCGATATTCCATTTGCCGAAAATTATCGATTAATAACTTACTTCACGGATTAACGAATTTCACTTGATACATAACTCATGTTACTCAATATTAGGTCTGTACTCAAAGCCAGTCGAATCGCCAAATACATTCAGGTATACTTGTCCGGGGTTTTTTTTATGGCTAATTTTATAGCTACCACATTTCCCCGACTTTTTGAACATGGGTAGAGACTTTGATTCCTGCTTAGGATTGGGTTTCCGGTTGCTTCTAAATTCTACTTCATCTCTGTATTTCTAACGTCTCCGCCTAACGACTGATATTTCATGTAATATCCTTTTTTTTTTCTAAATAGCAGTCGATAGGTTCCCCTATCGCCCGGTTTACACTCCTCTCCAGTCTTTGATGCAGCGTCTCTGCATTATTAATGTCTGTTGCATAAATCAATTGTTTTATGTGGCCGCCACACATAAAAATACAAAGGAATGAGGTCGGGGGAACATGCAGGCCATGGAACCGGTCCTCCCCTACCTATCCATCTTTTATGGTAGATGTTAACCATTGCATCACAAACAATCATGCATGAACCACATGCATCTTCATATTAGCAGGGATACATCTTCTAGCAGGTCTGGAAGTGTGTTCGAAAGATCCAGTACTCATTGAAAATTATACGAATGCCGAGGCTACTTTAGAAGTACCCTCCATGTGGTACTATGAGATGTATGAAATGCTAGGGCTACTTGACGTATACCTGGATCGGCTCCGACAGCTCGTAGAACGTGTTCGTCGTGGTCAGGAGTACAAGCGGTTCTCGGTCCATAGTCTGTAGTGCCACACATCCTGTCCCAGCAACGCGTCGGTAAACGGCTGCAAATATGGGAAGATTAAACTGCTTTCGGCCTGGAAACGCAATATTATGCAGCGGTGCAGTCTCGCCATTCGCGCAGTCGTATGTAAAAATCGTATATGCCTGCTCACGATATGAATATCTTGCCATCGTTAAACGAAAAACTTCTCAGTTAACTCACTATTGCATAAGTTAAACGTTGAACACAGACTAACCACAAATGTACACGAATGACAAATGTAGCCTAGTCCACAACGCTAACTACTTTTAAAGATTTGTTATGAGTTGCTGTGTTGAGGTAACACAGTGGCCTTTTGTACATATGGACATTTTCCCTTGTTTTGGTGTCAGGAACACGCCCCTGAAGTTTGTAAAAGTAATTCTTTCCTTAATATTATATTTCTCTCATATTCTCTTACCCTCAGTAAATTATTATGTCTTAGTGGCTTTGTTGCCTTGCTTGAGGTGAAATGAGTTAAAAAAAATTACTGTAATGGCCACAAAAATTATAAGAATAAATATAATATATACACTAAAATAAATCCACATTATATCCAAAAAACGTTTACGGTTTCTCTTTTATATATATATATATATATATATATATATATATATATATATATATATATATTTTGAATAATATATTTTTGAACAATAAAAAAAAAATTAAAATCATTAGTCACACTGGGCTGTAGATTAATATTCTTTCGTTTTTTTATTATTATTATTCCATTTAGATTCCTCGACTAGTTTCGACCGAAATGGCCATCATCGGGAGGAGAAATATTTCTGCTTGCTGTTGGCAGTGAACTACAGAAATGAATGTCTTGTTGGAGAAAATGAACTTTTGTCTATAGTTTTCATTTGTTTTTTTATTTTTTTTTATCTTTTTTCGTGAATCTTTTAACATTCCTTGTGTTGGTCAAACAGGCTCTTTTAAGTTGTTATTTGAGATAAGAACTGGATAGATACATTTTATCCTGAATTCTCTGGTCAGTTTGACAGTTTTATTGGACCTGGTGAGGGGATGTGTCTCTGTTTAGTGTTTGTGTGTGTGTTATTTGGTTCTTAGGGAGTGAGTGAGTATGATATGTGTAAGCGTGTGTATTGCTGTAGGTGTGTGTTATCATTTGGCTCATTAGGGAGTGAGTGAGTATGGTGTGTGTACGTGTGTATAATCGTGTGGGTGAGTGTATAAGTGTGAGGCCTCCATTCCTCCCTAAGCATGTCTGTCTTGTGTGGGGGAGAAATGTGGGTAGGTTTTGATTTGTTGATTATTACTATTATATATTGTTAAATTTATGATTTAGCCCGGCTAAATATATATATATATATATATATATATATATTAACTCTTCCGGTATGCATTCTTTTATTTCTTAATTTCCCGGTATAACACTTTTGCCTACACTGGCGCAGATTTCTTTTTAACCAAATCGTGCTTAGTCAAAATCGTCACTTATTCTTTTCAGGACTGAATATATTTTGCATTGTCTTATTTTTATTTTTAGTCTTACCTATTTCTTTTATCTTTATCTAGGGTCCTAATTAAATATTTCCAGTCCGAACAAACAATACTAGCAAACTTTTCGTTTGCATCAAACACACTAGTTCCCCGAAAATCCCCAACAAGAAATTACTGATGTAATTACCCATAGATCGAACTGAATAAATTAGATATAAACACATCTTAGACATTTCCATCGTTATCTCTTTACCAGTTCGATAAAAGATACCGGCAGTCTTTTGAATGTGACTTAATTGTGGCGACAATTGGCTCTGTAATTTCTATATAGTCAGGGCTGCCAAACCGCTTATTCTTCGATTATTACCAGCCCCGATTTTTGTACAGAAGACGAAACAGTCAAATATCATCGATGTCCGCTTCATGTCATCCGTCTCCAAGATAGACTCCCGCATAGCAATAAAAAGCTCGATGACAATAATAATTGTGTCATTCCCCGGCATTAGAAAATTGCGTGATTGGATGAGTAAATTATCTTTATGGAGGCCATTAGCTGTTTCAGTCAGTCACAGTTTCCCAAGTTTTAAATCTTGCCCCACAGAGAAAATTTAGCAAACATTATATGAGGTTTATGTTTGGATACTTCGAAGGCGTATTGGGATATCGAAAGATGTCTTTCAAAAGCTAAGCAGATTATTAAGAAACAGGAATATTTCGTTAAAATAAAGGAAAGAATACAGAACTCTTACGTAAGATCACTCCTTATGACAATGACAGTTTCCTCAAAAATGAAGAGGAGACTTCAGGCAACAGAAATATGGTTCTACAGAGGGATGCTGAGAATACCATGGACCAAATGCTGAACAATTCCATCACCGATGAAGAAGATTGATTGATTCGTTTTTTACGGTTTATCAACCCATGTTATTTAAAGCCAGAAAACATTTTTAGATTGTAAGAATTTATTTTTGGAGATAACATGGTTATTAGAGACACAATGTCTTATTAACACATAGCTTGGGAAAGAATGGCTGGACTCATACCTAATCAGAATGTGAGAAATTATAATGTCTATATAAAATGGGGGATCAATTCTATTTTAAAATTAATACATAAACCGATCCCTCAATTTGTGGCCTAGATAGTCTGTATATATTTATATTCCAGATAATGTAAATGCATCTAAGAGACGTGCTTGTATAATTAATCAGTAATTTCACTGATTTATTCGTTTTCTACGCCTTATCATACTTTTGTAGGTTATTTAAAGCCAGAAACTATTTTTAGATTATAATATTTTTTGGAGATAATAATGGTTTTAGTGATACAAGTCTTACTAATTAACCCATAGCTGGGGGGGTTCATACCTTTCTCGTGCGTATTTTTGCTCAAGTGAATACAACGAATTAAACAGAAATTGGAACTCAGCTCTCCGATTAACAATTCCGAATCATTATTCATTACACCATCCACACATTCAAGCTTATAGCACCAGGTATTCCTAAGCGGCCACCCATAGAGGTACTGACCAGGTTCGACATTGCTTATCTTCTGTGGTTCTACAGAAGAATACTGAGACTACAATGAACCGAAAATATGAGGAAAGACGAATTTTTAGAGAAAATGAAAAAAAAGGACACCTATGCCTAACATCAGGAAGAGACAGTTGAAATTGCTAGGCGATATAATAAGGAAAGAGATATTGGAAAATTTGATACACACAGGACAGACTAAAGACAAGAGGCGTACCTACCTAGCAAGCTTGTGTAAACGGAACAAGCTATAGGAGAGATCGTAAAAGGTCATTTATTAAGAGCTGCAAAGAACAGGAAATTGTGGAGAGCCACGATCTCTAGACTCATGAAGGGACACAGCTGATAGAAGAAGAAAAACGGGCTTGCGCAAATAAACGGCAGAAAAGTGTTTAGGAAAGATAAAAAGACAAAATTTATTAAGAGCTACAAAGGCTGGAAATTGTGGAGAGCCATGATCGCCAATGTCGTCACGCTACATATAAAAAGAAAAGCCCTTTACGGGTTGTTAAGATGAATCTTCCCTTATTTTTTTTTTTTTTTTCAAGTGTGTAAATTATCTAAGAATACAGAATTTGTAAAAAAAAAAATTCTTGGCATTAATTTTTATTTTTTAAGCTTTTATATTTCCAAGAATTTTATGTTAATTTTATGATACGGTGTGATAATTTACTATTCGGCATTTGCATTTTCATTAACCTAATTCGAAAACTATATTTTTCCTTCACTTATAATTATTGTCAAAGAAATTGCGGTGATTTGTAATGACTAAATAAGGTAAAAAAAACTATTCATCGCTTTTGTTAGATACCGTTTCGTGTTAGAGAGAGACAGAGAGAGACATTAAGATCATTCTCTGGTATTCACTAAGTCAAATTAATGACGATTTCTCTTCAGAGGATGAAAGCCATTCTCACTGATTGGTACACACTGAATGATAGATTCACTAATTATGAACCGTCTTTCTTCGCATGTTTTAAATTTACTTGTGCCGCAGGTGTAAAAACTTCTATCAGTGAAGAATTATATATTTCTATCCTCTTATTTGGATAAAGGACACCTACATTGTCATTCGAAGCAAACAAAAAACATAAAACTAGAAATTGCATGATTTTCGCAATTAACAAACAAATACACCTCGAGATAATCTACTGCCTGATATGATCCGCATGATTTTCGTAATTACACCTCGGGATAATCTACTGCCCGATATGATCTGCATGATTTTCGTAATTAAGAAAAAGATACACCTCGAGATAATCTACCATCTGATATGATCCGTATGATTTTCGTAAATAAAATGGAAATACACCTCGAGATAATCTACTGCCTGGTATGATCTGCTTGATATCCGTAATTAAGAAAGAGATACTCCTCGACATAATCTACTGCCTGATAGGATCTGCTTGATATCCGTAATTAAGAAAGAGATACTCCTCGATATAATCTACTGCCTGATATGATCTGCTTGATATCCGTAATTAAGAAAGAGATACTCCTCGAGATAATCTACTGCCTGATATGATCTGCTTGATATCCGTAATTAAGAAAGAGATTCTCCTCGAGATAATCTACTGCCTGGTATGATCTGCTTGATATCCGTAATTAAGAAAGAGATACTCCTCGACATAATCTACTGCCTGATAGGATCTGCTTGATATCCGTAATTAAGAAAGAGATACTCCTCGAGATAATCTACTGCCTGATATGATCTGCTTGATATCCGTAATTAAGAAAGAGATACTCCTCGAGATAATCTACTGCCTGATATGATCTGCTTGATATCCGTAATTAAGAAAGAGATTCTCCTCGAGATAATCTACTGCCTGGTATGATCTGCTTGATATCCGTAATTAAGAAAGAGATACTCCTCGACATAATCTACTGCCTGATAGGATCTGCTTGATATCCGTAATTAAGAAAGAGATACTCCTCGAGATAATCTACTGCCTGATATGATCTGCTTGATATCCGTAATTAAGAAAGAGATACTCCTCGAGATAATCTACTGCCTGATATGATCTGCTTGATATCGGTAATTAAGAAAGAGATACTCCTCGAGATAATCTACTGCCTGATATGATCTGCTTGATATCCGTAATTAAGAAAGAGATTCTCCTCGAGATAATCTACTGCTTGGTATGATCTGTATGATTTTCGTAATTAAATTTAAGACAAAAGCAAATATATTTAGCATGGATTTTTTTTCTTAAAATGCCGTCATTCGTCCTTCATCGAGCTTGCGGACGCATTCCAATGAAACACTCTACGTTTCCTGTACGCTTGCTGAATTTAATCAACTTCTAGCTTAGGTCAGCATCTAGATGGATGGCCGCTTGGGAATACCAGGTGCTGTAAGATTCGATGTGAAGGTTGTGTAATGGATAATTTGAATCGAAATTTTTCATCAGGGAGACGATTTCCGATTCCAGGTTTAGGTCTTTATATTCCCTTACTCGCAAATACACTTAGGAAAGGTATGAATCCAATTCTTCTCCCCCTGTGTATGGGTTAATTAGTAAGACTTTTATAACCAAAATCATTATCATATCCTTTATATTCACTCACGCGAAAATAACCTTGGGATAGGTATGATTTCTCTTCTGCTCCCCCTAGCTAGGGGTTAATTATTAGGACGTGTATCAGTAAATAATTATTATCTCACCTAAAATCTTACAATCTAAAAATATTTTATGGCTTTAAATAAGCTAAAAAAGGATTGATAAACCGTAAAAATAATCAATTGAAATCCGTGAAGAATGCAGCAGAAATCCACACCAATATCGTTCCCAAAGAATCATAGATTTGCACAGACAATGATGAAAAATAAAATGTGGTGACACGTAACAGCGTACGTCCTAATGAGATATTTCATTTTAAAATAGGCAACGGTAAACCACTCCATTATTTTTCCGCGAATAACATATCAATTCACAAATAATGAAAAAAAGGAAGCCGTAGAACCCCATGAATGTATCTCTACTGAAGTTATAAGGCTTTCAAAATAATCTCTAGTCTTGGTTGGCAGCCAGTCTAAGTGAAGTACACACCGTAATGAATAAAACAGGAAATTATTTCACAACTGTTTGCAAGGAATCATGGGAAATCATCGATAATAACGCTAAAGAATGTCGAGATTCATATTATCAGTTACGATGAAGGAATTAATTGATTGAGTCGAGACTTTAATATGGATGTCATCGTTGGTGCCCGAGTCGGTCAGAAATATCTAAACTCTCGGGTTTATAGAACCACTTTCTAAGATCAATGGGGAAAAAAGGCATTGAGCGAGGGAAGCCTGAGGGCCTTGACAAAATTCATCCCTCTTTGAAGGAGACATACTTATGGATGTCATGGATGGCGCCTGAGCCGGTTTGAAATATTTAAACTCTCAGCTTTATAGAAACGCTTTCTAAGATCAATGATGAAAAAAGACTGAGGTAGAGAAAACTGAGGGACTTTGCAATCCTCTTGTCCTTTTAAACGAGACATTCATATAGGTGTCGTAGAGGGCGCAAAATCCGTTCAGAAATGTGTAAACTCTCAATTTTATACAAACTCTTCCTAAGATCCATGTCGTAAAAAGGCATTTAGCGTGTGAAACCTGAGGTAAAAGATCACCTCTCTTTGAAGAAACTTTCATATGAATGTCATGGATGACGCCAAATCCATTCAGATATATCTAACCACCCAGCTTTATAGTACCACTTCGTAAGATCAATGGTGAAAAAGGATTTAATCGAATTAAATCTTGATAAATATCATCCTTCCTTAAACATTATCGACTGGCTCTACACAATCACAAAACAAGAACTGTACCAAATAACCGAATCCATATCATTTGAAGACTATCAAGATTAGCAACAACTAAAATGGATAGCGGACATAACTCCAAGAGAAAATAATGACGTAATCAATATGAAAACATTCCACGCTGCTACAGGTAAAATTTTAAGAATGAACCCCCTAGAAATACGGGAAACATCGGTAACAGCTACTGGACGTGAGAAACCTGTTCTTCTATTTAAAAAAAAAAGTATTTGAAGAAAAAAAAAATTATGAATTTGAACCGAAAGCAGTGATTGGTCATGGAATGCAAAATGTTTCCTTAGAAGGAAACGGTTGATATTATCCGAACTATTGCTAATAACCCGGTAGAATTATGAAATATTTATATAAGAATAATAAATCAGATTTTATATTCTGCCTATCCCAATCTCCGTCAGCTGACAGCTATTTATAAATAACGATCCCAAGTGACTAATTATTCTCGTTGGAGAACCGTTCCGGATATATAAAAAAAAAACCCGGATATTCCGAGGAGATGGCTTTAATGCTTGGTTGAATAGCGAAATAAATTTGACGCTTTCTTTCATAATTACGCCAACGTCATTACTAAGACAACGAATCAAACTGTTTAAGTAAACAAGTGAATGGGAAAATGTTTAACGACACGAACATGCTGTTTTTCTACGCTTTCGCTGTCTTTGGCGTACAATGCAAATATTTTAGCGACTCCATTATTATATATTTCCAAACATTTAATCATAAACTGTTATTGATTCCTCCATTCTTTTTTTTTTTTTTTTTAACGTGATCTGTTTTTGATCTTCTCTATTTGTTTCATACGGATTGAGCTTTTCAGGGTTTTTTAATATTCGTTTATGTTTTTTTTAATTTATGTAAATGTTTCACTCCTTAGTGGAGAAAATTTCACAATCACTTAAAGTAGATACAAAATATCAAACATTTTACTTCAATAATGTAATTGATGTAATGTTAAAAAACTGCCGAAAAATTGTCGAAAATAGGTCGTAATGTTGCATAAATGTTGTCGTAGAACTGTATAAATGTTGTCGAAATCTAACAAGTGTTGCTGACTGTTGCAAGATGGTGGACAAATGGTGGCGAAATGATTTTGGAAAACTTCCTAAATGTTTCAGAAAAGTAGTTCCTCCATTCTCTTTTAGTTTTAACGGGATCTGTTTTTGATCTTCTCTATTTGTTTCCTAAGATTGATCTTGCCAGGGTCCTTTTAATATTTGTTTATGGTTTTTCTTATGTAAATGTTGCAGAAAAGTTGTCGACATCTAACAAATATTGTTGGACAATTAGCAAGATGATGGACAAATGCTGATGAAATGATTTTGAAAAGAGAAGCGATCAAAATATTACCCAGAAAATATATAAATTATGTGCAAATTTTGCAAAATGTTTTCGAAAACCTCTCGGAAATTACTCACCGAACCTTTTAAGATCTTGCCGAATTTTGCAGATATATTGTACAAATAGTTCATAAATTGACTGATCGATTTGTTTTTGTAAGTCTTATGAACATTTTGTATGTTATTTGAATCTAGAAAATGCTTTTCAATGCGGTGTGCTGTAATGTATATCGGCTCGAGGGGAGAAACTGGAGGTCCGAGATCGAAATCCAGCATGGTCCACTTAAGTAAAAATGCCCTTGTGAAAGATATAAAGTCATCTCGTCCGTCTCCATCTATGGCTTGAATAAAATGACATTGGTTCTGGGTGGCAACCAGTCTACCGGAAAAAGAGACGGCAACCTCCGGCGAGAAAATCTTCTGCCTCGTCAGTCATGAATCGAAAGAGACATGATCGACCAATTATGTATCACGCATGGCACAACACATTAACTGAAGAATCTTTTATAGATAATAATGAATTACTGATAATATTAATTAGTCCGACTAATTAACCAAGACTTGACTTTTCGAAAAGGGTTTGTGCGTAAGTGAATATAGCGAATCCGACTGGAATTGGAATTCGGTACACCGACTTAACAATTTCAAGCCGTTATCAATCACACAATTTGACCCAAAATATTATAATGTGGATATAAAGTGGGGGATCAATTCTATATTACAATCAATATGTGCATTTTCCAGCAATAATGAATACATCTTCATTTACGGTAGGTCGCAAAATGCCTTGGGATATATACAACTAGCAGCATGGCCAGGCGTTGCCCGTGCTTGATTCAAAAATCGTACGACTCATACAGTAATCGATATCACTTGACTTAAAATATTTTTGCCCTTCCTTGCCTTTAAAGGGGTGCCCTTTTCCGTGCTGATGTTGCTTCATGCCTTACTTCTTGCCTATCTCACACTGCGAGTTTTTTCTAAACTCTATACTAAACATTAAATCTGTTACGAAAAAGAACTAAACAAATTGAACACAAAACGGTCAGCTTTAAAAATGACTCGTAACTGGAAAAACCGAATGAAAAAAGAATGTTAACAACAAATACTTTTTCACACTCAACCCAGTTCGGCGGAATCAAAATCAACGTTGAGTTTAACCAAGCGAATGAGCCATTTGGAATAAAGTGCCATGCAGATTAAAATTAACTAGCATGCTAGTTAACATTCGTGTCAGTCAGTTGTTGGCTCTCACGCTGGCCAATAGAATCTTCCTGCCTATTCGTGGCAGCCAGCTATAGGCTCTTACTCTGGTCAGTAGAAAATGGCCGCAAACTACATGAAAACTGCCGTAGAATCATGAAGAAATCGATTATTTCCACTATCGATGGGAGTTGGGAAACGCAAGGTCGGTCTTGGCCTTATCGCTAACTTGGAGCATGTGCATGTAAATTTTGGTGCAAACCCGTCGAAAATTGCGACCGTGCATTCGTTACACACACACACACACACACACACACACACACACACACACACATCCTGCCTTTTATAGATAGAGATAGTAACACCAAAAATGTTGCTATTATTGTAAGTTCGAAATGTGAGATATTGTTTTTACTTGTATTCTATTTCCTGACAAGGAGGTCATTAATTCAAAGAGAGCTCAATGTAAGTAACAAAGCAATGACACAACACACAAATTTCATCAAAAAACATATTTCAATATCTAAACGTTGACAGTTGCAATCAAAACATTTCTTTAGTTCTTGTTTGTTTAAATCGTTTTGCTTAACCTTTATTCTTTTCTAGCAATAATTTCTGTTTCTCAGTTCAGCTAAAATTATCCATACTCCAATTCGGACTGTTGTCTTTAACCTCTAACTCCGTTCGAATACGCTCAGTAAATCCAATTAAAAACCAGTTTCAAACTGTACATAGGCTCACATAACGAAATATCGCGAATTAAATTTCTCCTAAACATGAACTCTCTTTTGTCGAGAGGTCATTTTACGTATTATGCTCCGATGCTGCCTCCATGTAAGTTAATTCAACCTGCTATCTGCAACTTAGAGAGGGGTTGGCGCCTCCAAGTTACCCAATTGCATAAATATTTTTTTGAATTACTAATCATGTGAACGCAACAGTTTATATCAGACATTCCAGGAAGAAAATTCTTGGCAAAAACTTTTTGATGAAATTTGTGTGTTGTGCCATTGCTCTGTTACTTACATTGAGCTCTCTTTGAATTAATGTTCTCCTTGGAATTATCCCTACTAGTTATCAATTAATATTACACACACACATACACATATACATATATATATATATATATATATATATATATATATATATATATATGAAGAAAATATAGTTTTAAGGTGTGCTATATTTATGGGATAAAGTGCTCAATATCAGAGATAGAGCTTATGTAAATATAATATAAAAAGTGAACATTGAAGTCAACGCTCAGAGGCGACAGGCTGTTTCATGCTAGGCGCAATCGTCAGGCCGCCAATGTTAGATTTTTCATCGAAGTTGCTTCTGAGTGTTGACTTCAATGTTCACCTTTATATATATATATATATATATATATATATATATATATATATATATATATATATATATAAAAACAGACCACTTTAAGGTTCCATGTAATAAATTATTTCACCACAGATAATTATGTAGGTACCTAAAAACAGTCACGTGTTTATGAACAAAATTCAAACGAACAGACGTCAACTTAATAATCAACAAGAAAAAAGTTTAGGAAAATAAAGAAGATTGCTAGATGTAAAATGAATTACTCTTTCAATGTACTTTCTATGAATTTTTTCCAATCGACTATTTCATAGAAAATACCCAAAACTCCAACAAACATCAAATTAAATTTTTCGTAGATTGTTTAGACATTTAGATTTATATCAAATTTTAACCCCCAGAAGTACCTTTACCTTTAAAGTAATGCTAAATAACAGCGTCCAAGAAATTAAGTGAAAACTTCTCTCATCAGAATTGTTTTATCGTATCTTCTTCCTTTTATGTCGGCTTTCCTCTTCACCATTTACCCATCCATATCTAAAGATAACATAAGTTAAGTGAAGCGTTTGTCTGGCCCACACCAAGTGGGGTTAGGGATAAAGAATTGAAATGGTACATCTAACTCACTCATGTCTTCTCTCCCCCCCACTCACTTCCTCACTTCATCTTCTCTCCCCCCTCACTTCCTCACTTCGTTAATTTACATATGCTTATTACGGCCCGTCAAAAATGTGTAAATTTCTTTTCATTTTTCATTTCAACCTTTGGAAGTAAAGTCTGATGATTCAGAGCCCTTTAAAAGGGGCTGTGGTAAAATAATTTATTACATGGAACCTTAAAGTGGTCTGTTTTTTATTCAAACATATTTGCTCTGAATTTACATTGAGCTCTCCGGATATCATCCTCTTTGGGTCTACCCATACGGATTACATAGTTTTGCATAAACTATATATATATATATATATATATATATATATATATATATAGTCTAGTACACCATCTTCAAGACATATTCATAAAACATAATTAATATTAGACTATATTCAATTCAGCATAAGAGTAAGACTAATCAAAACGTGACGCCGACGTGATCATATTGAAACGGAACGCTCATCTTGAAAAATTTCAATTATCTGTTTTGATTAGTTTTATGAATATGTCCTGAAGATGGTCTACTAGACCGAAACGTTCGAGGTTGACATTATATTAACATTAAAACAGCATAATTGCATATTAGGATTTTTGTTTGTTTTTCCGTATATTTTTCTTCATACTGTCGGATCTATATCCATATATTTGCTTATATATATATATATATATATATATATATAGAGAGAGAGAGAGAGAGAGATGTTACTTATTGCAATGTATATATATTATTTAAATATACATACATACATTTTTATATATCAAGAACAGATTTGAAAGAAAGGATGTATGACAATATGGAAATATATACAAATTTCATCAAAGACGACTGACAGGGTACTACAATTAAGCATTTATTTAATTTTTTTATCTCCGTTTCATTGTTTCCTAGGGTGGACATGCTGATGGAAGACAGAAACGTTTTTTTCAGATGATTAATAGAAACCATTTTTGTTTTGAAAGCGTTAAAATTAACAAGCCATTCTTTGCCCCAGTTAACAACAACTGTAGGTCGTTTGTGAGATCAGCCGCCCTTTGTCCACAATTAGTTTGAGCGATGAGCGGTTTGTCTGCCTAAATTATTAAAGGTCATGGTGAGTCCTATTCGCATGATTTCTTATGCAACTGCAGCTATCAAGAAGCCATTGGGACAGCGTTGTTCAATATCTCTCAGAGGTCTTCTGGAAACTTCCGGAAATCGGTAGCACGACGAGATTCTAGACTTCCTCAGGGTAGTAACGTTAACGAGGCTTCCATCCCATTACTTTTGACACGTCATGGTACAAATGTAGTACACGAAGATAAGTGTGACTCTATGGTTATCTGGCATACAATCACCGAAGTTAAGTAACATCGATCCTAATCAGTACCTAGGTGGGTGACCCCTTGGGAATACCAGGTGCTGCAAGTTGTGATGTGTGGGATGTTTAATGAATAATGCCTGGAAATTTTTAATTGTAGAAGCGAGTTCCAATTTCACCTGGGATCGTTATATATATTACGCGCAAATAGTTTGCTTGGTTTCTTTCTTAAAGGCATATCAAATGCTTATGGGTCATTTAATGAGAAAAATTAATTTTCCTGTGAGTTTTTATAATTTTTTTTTTTTAATATCAAAATCTATTACTGGTATTTTTACTAAGAAAATATATTTTTATACTTTAATAGTGTTTTGATCCCTGTTTAAGGGTTAACTATTTTCCCACATCTGGGACCCTAAAAGCTGCTACTATACCAGGTCAGTGTGGACCTCGGAACGACAGCAATTAAGAGGTACTACCAGACTCTTCAAAACCTGCCGATCAGAGGTATTAATGTCAGATGTAGTTCATCTCCATATCCAAGCTAATACCCTTGGGGAAGATATTAATCCAACTCTCTCCCCACATCCATCTATCGGTTAATTTTGTCAATAATTATTATTATGTTAAAAAAAATTAGAGACTGAAAATATTTTCTGGATTTAAATAACCTGTAATGGGTTGATATATCGTAAAAAACATCATTCAGGCAAGGAAGCTATGGGTATTGACGAAAAAAATTGAGGCTGTATCATAAACAGGAGATTCGAAGAGACCACTCCTCTGTGTTTAAAAAGAATGATATATAAATATCAATATTTCAATATGTTTTATAGATATCAAGATTCGATACGATTTATAAATATCAATATTTCAGCACGATTTATAAATATTAATATTTTAACATGGTTTATAGATATCAGTATTTCAGCATGATATATAAATATCAATATTTCAGCATGATTTACAAATATCAAATTATCAACACAATTTATAGATA
The DNA here is from genome assembly GCA_903632075.3 of Acanthosepion pharaonis. NCBI lineage: Eukaryota > Metazoa > Mollusca > Cephalopoda > Sepiida > Sepiidae > Acanthosepion > Acanthosepion pharaonis. The sequence goes on along the minus strand of CAHIKZ030002922.1, from coordinate 667,152 downwards.
TCAATATTTATATTTCTCCATAGGTTTTTGGCATATACTAAGAAATTTTGGATTGATCAGAATTTCATTTTATGGGTAATATACAGAGAAAAATGTATAGTGATTTCTCCATAGTATTTTCTCAGAAATATTGGAAGTATTACACATGCATTTGATGCGTATTATATACAGGAATTTGAATAAATTATATTTCTCTTGCTATTTTCGTCATTTTTTAAGAAACGTTGGACGAAATATTCTTGTATTTGACGCGAATTTTCGCAGGAAATGGCGTAATTTTTATTTCTCTATAGGTTTTTGGCATGTACTAAGAAATTTTGGATTGATCAGAATTGAATTTTATGACGATTATACAGAGGAAATAGTATAATTATTATATCTCCATAGTATTTTCGTTATTTCCTCAGAAATATTGGATTTATTACAAATAAATTTGATGTGTATTATACACAGCAAGTTGAATAATTATTATTTCTCTTGGATGTCAGTTATCAGTTATCTCCTGTTAATTTCCCTCTGAAAGTTCTCCACTGCCTTAACCGGGTACTGAACTCACACTCTGTCCTCAAGGACACATGGCGTCAGTGATATTGCGGGGTTATCCCATGTTTCTATTGAAGAATTTCTCCTATGAAAGAGGATGCAAATGAGCCATTCCCTTGACTTTCAAGATGCCTTAGAGATAACACGTGTTTTGGGCCCTGTCACTGGATATAACTAACGTCTTTATCTACTGTGCCATATGTCCTTGAGGACAGAGTGTGAGTTCAATACCCGGTTAAGGCAGTGGAGAACTTTCAGAGGGAAATTAACTGGAGATAACTGATAACTGACATCCATTGAACATGGCACGTAGAACTAGAATAGTCTACCCCAGTGAGCGAAATAAAAGGTTCAGTTCGACATTCCAACCACCTGAAGAAGTGGCCGAAACGTTGTAATAAATATGGCGACAAAGATGAGGACAATATGTCCGAATAATGTAAATAATGTTCTTTGTATTTACTGAATTCATTTTCTGTATTCATGCAGGCGCTTTGATCCGTGTATAGGTTTTGTATTATTCTAAAAATATCTTTCCTTAATAAATCAAGCTTTTATCGTCTATTCATCAATAATATATTACATTTGAATTCCGAATTTGTTACTAAGAGTAGCGTATTTTGGTAAGATTCTATGGACAAATATTCTTACTATGTCATCTAGTCTACTGAAATGGTTGATTAACTCCGGCGAGAAAACATACCCTTGGCATAATCCTCTTTCGTTTTGATAAGTCGAAAAAGAGAAGAATCAATGAATAAAAAAGATACAGAGAGAAAATGTGGGGGGGTAGGTGCGTGTGGGGGTGTCTTAAGTAATTTGATGGGAAGAATTGTAAAACGCAAACACAACGAATAAGTTGGTCAGGTGAATATAACAATACTAAAAGAAAAACCCAAAAACAACAAATAAATTTCATGCACCAAAACACTTTAAAGATCACACAAAAATATACATAAAAAAATAACACCTGGACAACACCCATCCACGAAAGAGGCTTTGATAGATGATTACCTTCAATTATAAAAAGGGACCATTCCTTAGATCTAATGTGTGGTAATTTCAAAAATACCTCCTTTATTTTGTCATATATTGCTGCGCCATTTTTTTTTTCAAAAGTAATCAGCAATATTATTGGTCCTGACCTGGCGTCACTTTCCCACCACCGTAAAGTTGCCTCCCTCTGCATTCTCTATAAATACTTTGCCTCGCTGACTCTTGTTTTTCAGCCTGTTAGAAGTCCTCATTTGCTGTCTCTGTTTTTAAGAACTCTGGAAACCCTTCTGACCAATCAAACCGCCGTCCTATCATCCTCCTACCACACTTCGGCAAAGTCTCCGAGGCTTTAATCAACGCCAAAGTTCTTAAGCACCTTACATCCCATGATTTATTCCCTGGAAAACAATATGGTTTCCGTTTTGCCCTGTTACCTCTGACGTGTGCACGGCCATAACTGAATTTGTATTCCAAGGTCTTGATAATAACGGCGAGGTTCGAGATCTGGCTCTAGATATATTTAAGGCATTTGATTGGGTTTGGCTTCGTAAGCTTCAGGGATACGGTATTACAGGCCGATTTTTTGATTTTATACAATCATTCCTGTTAAATCGTGAAATGAAGGTGGTCCTAAACGGGATCTCCTACAATTCCTTTCATACGGACGTAGGTGATTCCCAAGGCTCTGTCCTGGGTCCTACAATGTTCTGACCTTCATCAACAATAGTCCTGATGTCATCAGTTCCCAAGTAGGCATCTACGCAGACGACACGACTATTTACTCCTGTCTCAACAGTAAATTCATCATTGCTGCCAAAGCTAACCTGGCCGTTGGTCTCAAAAAGGATTTCCCAAACTGTGGTTGACTGTGACAGAAAATGGCTTATAAATGCCTCCAAAACGAAACTGCTCTCATTTACCCACCCTGTCTCCTATCAGCAGGGCTGATGTCCCACTCCACGAGAGCGTCTCTCTGCGCCTGCTTGGTCTCAGGCTTTCTACTGACCTGAGGTGAAACAACTACATTGAATCAATAGCTTCATCTACCGCAAGGAAATTCGGTTCCCTGTGTCAAGCCAGAAGGTTTTCTCTCGCCTGAGTCCATCCTTCAAATCTAAAAATCAGCCATTCTTCCTTGCATTGTATACTGTTGCCATATATAGTCTGGTGCCGCGCTGTTCATCTCGAGGTCCTAGGCAAAATCCAGAGAGGGATATGCAGTGTGATAGGTCCTGATCTGGCATCTCGTCAACATTCACTTTCTCTTCGCTGTGTCTTTTCTACAAATATTTTCATGGCAACTGCTCTGACGAGATACTTACACTGGTACCCCAACTGCAGGAATTTAAGAGTGCTACTAGGTTGGCAACTCGGTCCCACCCTTTCACTGTCTGAACAGTTAAATGTAACCGCCTCTTCTACTCCAACAGCTTCTTATCTTCCCGACAGCGGAACTTCCTTCCTCTTACTTGCTTCTCTGGTAACTATTCATATATTTAAATATAATCGCCATTTTCTGATGACTTGCTTGATCCTGCTCCCCGCCCTTCTCTTTATCTTTTCACTCTTTACTCTTGTTCTCAATCCTCTGTAACCCCTTGCGTACTAGTGGCACTCCCGCCTTGCTTGGGGGGAAATGCATAAAAAAACAATCATGGTAATTGTTCAGATGAGCTCTTCGCTATGGTAGAAAGATTTTGTGAATTTAAGCCCAGTACTAGACTGGCATCGAAATCTCATCGATTTACAGTTGAGCTGGCCACGTGGAGCCGTAAATTCTATGCTAACAATTTCTTTTCTCGCGTTTCTCGCTTGTGGAACTCCATTCCGACTCCATGCTTTCCAGCCAACATTAATCTGCAAAAAAATGTAATGCAATGTCAATCGCTTTCTAGTGTCCGCCTTTTTTTTTTTTTTTTTTTTTTTTTTACTTTCCCTTCATTATTAATACATCTGTTCTTTATTCTTCAACACCCTGTGACCCCTTATGTTTTAGTAACTTTAGTGCCTTGCATGGGGTGATCAAGATTTTAAAAAAAAGACAAAGATGTGGCACAAGGCCAAAACTGGAGATAGGGGGGAGGGCCGGTCTTAAACTTAGCTAACCACGATTAATGACCCAAACATACCACAATATTTCTTATACCAAAACACATTCTTACTTACCATTCTTACTGCAGCCACCATAATACATCAAGCCACCATAATACCTGGCGGCGAGATCTCAAATTGACAGTTGAGCTGGCTAGATGTAGCCGTAAATTCTATGCTAACAGTTTCTTTTCTTGCATTTCTTGCTTGTGGAAATCCTTTGTGGTTCCAGTTAAGTTTGATCTTCAAAAATCTAAATGCAATATAAATGCATTTATTTACTGTTTTTCGAATTACCCTTCTATTGTTCTTGCTCATTAATAATGTTTTCGTTTTTTTTTTTTATTCTTTTTCACACTCTATAACCCATTTACTAACTTTACTGCCTTGGGTAGGTTAAATCCGACAGGAAAAATAGGCCATATTCAGTGTTGATAAAATTGACAGCAATTGTTTGCAAATCAACTATCGTGCAATTCACACTTCTCACCGGTCTTTTGAACAGGATTAGGAGTTTATCCTTTGTTCTCTGTTTAGGATTGGATTTTCACTTTCCTTATAAAGCCTTTTCATTCTCTTTCACTTTTAATCGCCCCTTTTATCTTATTGGCATTATCGCCTTGCACGAGGTGAGATGATAAAAAATGACTTGAAAAATAAATATAATGTTTAAAAAAAAATGCGGAACGTCTACTCGTTTATTAGAATCTATTAAAAATAACATTTAATTTGATAAAAATTTATCGGATTCAAATATGAAAAATCCGTTATTCCTTTATAAATAAGTTTAGCCTTGGAAATGAGCTGAAGGCACTAAAAAATAAATACTCATTGTGAAACTAAGGGATAGAAATGGTGGCTCTTTTTTTTCAAAAGATACATGTTTCACAGCGAACGGCACAGTTTAGTTTAGTTTCGGTTTAGTTTTGCCGTAGTTCACTGTTAAAAAAATAAAAAGTTTTTTAGCTTTTACACTTGAAATAATTTTAGCTGATTTAATTAAAATACGTATATTTATATTTATTCATTTTGTTGACGTCACAATTCTACGATCTTTGACACTATGGAAAAGAAAAGGTTTTATGTTGTTCGGAAAGTAATGCCCGATATTAAAATAAACATTTTAATTTTTAATGATCTTAATTTTAATCAATGACATTCTGGATGTCAGCTTTTCCCTACTTGATACCTATGCTGATGACACGGCCATTTACTTCTATCTCGATATTAACTCTGATCAGTTCGATTAGGTCAAATTGTTAGCTAATCTAAAAAATGAGTTGTTAACTGGAACAAGGAATGGCTTGTTAATTTTAACTTCTCTTTATTACCTGAATGACTCCTTTCTGTCTCTTGTCATCACGATTAAAAAAAGATTGTGTTTTAATAAGGTATTTGCCGCATACACCATATTCCTCTGATATCTCGCCAACTGTCTGCCACTTTTACAAGCACTTTGACAATTTTTAAACCTAAACTGCAAACTTTATACGCAATTTTCTGTACTTCCAAACCTTTAGAGTTTTATTGTAAAGGTATATAAAAAAAACTTGTAACTCGATGGCAGAAAAGATGTTCAGGGTTCCTATAATTCTGGAGTAAAAGTTGATTCCAAAATCAAACAGTATTTTCCGAACGACCTCTAATGAATCATTAATCTACTTTACCTGTAGAAAACAAGCCAGGAAAGCCGGTGAGGGCTCAGTCAGTCGTTCATAGTCTCCCAATCAGTGTCTGCCTGAGTTAGCCGTTACTCGTTGTCTGCAATGTCGCCTGAAAGGGAAACGTTTTTGTCGATATTAAAATTCTACGGTCACTGAAACTAACATATCATCCAATAATACCTAGATATTGTAGTTTACCAAAAACACGCAAATTAAAAACTGTGACCTATCAAACCCTGGCAGATATAGCGCTCCTCACAATTAGTATAAGATTAGTAAAAAAATTAACTTTTCGTTTAAACAATATCTGCCTTCCATCAACATGGCTTTTGCTAACAACCAGGAGGGTGTGTCGTTGCGCCTTCTGAGGGTAACATTATCGGTTGACATGAAGTGGAAAGACTATATTGATTCTATTGTTCGGTCTGTTGATAAGAAATTTGGTTCACTATGTCGTGTTAGTGTTTCTCTCCAGAATCTATCTTACATATTTATACGTCTACCATTCGCCCATGCTTAGAATGACACTGCCACATATGGTCCAGGGCTCCTGCTATTGTATTTAGAGAGTCTTGCTAAAATCCAAAGAAGAAACAACAATATTATTGATTTGGGCCTGGCGTCTCGGCTTCAGACATTTTCCCACTGTCGTAAAGTTGCTTCCCTGAATTTTTTTCTAAAAATACTTTCAATTTTCGGATGAACTCTTCGCTAGGATACCTAGAGTTTATGTATCTAAGCACAGTACGAGATTAACAACAAGTTATTATTAATTGACACTTGAAATGCCTAGATTTAAGTTCTATACTACATGTTTATTTTCGCGCACTTCTCGCCTGTGGAACGTATTTCCTGGCTCCATGCTTTTCAGCCAAATTTTATCTTCTAAAATTTAAATGCAATGTCAATCGTTATCAACTCTCTTCCTGATTACTCTTTTATTGTTCTCACTCATTTCTCTCTTGTGGAACCTTCTTCCGGATTCTTGCTTTCTAGCCAACTTTGATCTTATTAATAAATAAGAGCAATGGCAGGCGTTATCTACTGCCTTCTTGATTACTCTTCTATTGTTCTCTCTCCTTAATAATGTTTCTCTTCTTTCTTATTCTTTCACACTCAGTAAGCCCTTGCGTCTTAGCGGCTTTACTGCCTTCTATGAGGTGAAATGATTAGAAAACAAATTTAAATGCAATGTCAATCGTTATCTACTGTCTTCTTGATTACACTTCTATTGTTCTCGCTCCTTAATAATGTTTCTGTTTTCTAATTCTTTTACACAAAATAACCCCTTGTGTCTTAGTGGCTTTACTGCCTTGCGTGTAGTGAATATCTGTCTATATTTCTGAGATGAGTTATTATGTACCCTATTTACATTATTCGGACTATTTTCCTTATCTATGTCGCCAAATTTATCACAACATTTCGGCCGTTGTACGCTCCGGCCTTCTTCAGCTGGTTGGAATGTCGAACTGAACCCTTTATTTCGTTCACTGGGGTAGACTGTTCTAGTTCCACGTGCCTTGTCTAATGGATGTCAGTAATCAGTTATCTCCTGTTAATTCACCTCCCCAAGTCCTCCACCGCTTTAACCAGGTATTGAACTCGCATTCTTTGGGTCCTGTCACTGGATCTAACTAACGCCTTCATCCACTTTGCAAGGATACATTTCTACAAGGAATTCTGGACTGAACCCTCTATTAAATCCACGGGGATATACTGTTTTCTTTCCACTGATCCTGTATAGCAATATCTTGTCTAGCTCTTATTTTTACTACTGCTCAGTTATTGCTCGCCCATTTCTACTGATTCCAAGGAAACACTGCCTGACCCAGGCTTTGAACTCACAATTACTATGACACCAAATCAACGAACGGATACAGGGTGTATCAAATTTACTTTTACAACATTTAGGGTTGGGTTCCTCACACGAAAAACGTTAGAAAGGTACATATAGACATATGTCCGTAAATCCTTTGTTTTTGTGTTGTTAAATTTAAAGAAAGCCATTACCATTCGCCCGGTCGAATCTAACAATCATATGTGCCTGTTCACGATATGAATATCCTGCCATGAACGGAACACATCTCGGTTAACTCACTACTACACACGTTAAACGTTGAAAACAGGCTACTAATGTACACGAATGACAAATGTAACGTAGTCTACATCGCAACAGCGCCATTTACCGTAAACTTTCTCTAAACTTAATAACGCAAAGACGAAGGATTTGTCGATATATGTTTATATGGATCTTTGTCCTTGTTTTGTAAACCCACTTTTAATCTACGAGGCTATTGTTCCAGATCGATATACACCTGATGAAACCTAGAGTATGCAACGTCCGAAACATTGTCGATTAGGACAATAGTCCGAATATAAATCGTGTAAACAGAAAAATAGACTTAAAGAAGTGATGCCAGATCATGCTTTAATTTCACCTCTTCGTATTAATAACTGCAGTATTTCCTTCCAGATTAACTGACATCTAATTGTTCAAAGAGGATTTCAAATGTAACTAGTAGCGATTTTTCTTGAAAACTGACAACTTTTTTCATCGTGGTGTTAAAATACACCTGCAGAAATAGGGTCTGGCACTAAAATCATTCATGATAGACTTACTACATTAGGGGATGACATACCAGGTTTTATCAACATTAGGAAAGTGGGTAGATGAATTTAGAAGGGGAATGGAGTCTATTAAAGGTGACTCAATTTCTGGACGTTCTGCAACTGCCACCACCGAAGATAACATTGATCGTGCTCACCACATGTTGATACATGACAGGCGATTGATTTTAAATTAAATATCCAAATGTTATTATCATATCCCATAGGAAGTTGGTATGACGATGGTTTCTCGCGGTGGGTGCCACGTCTTCTGGCACCTCGAAAAATGTGGACCAGGCTGATCACATCACGGAAAATCTGACATTGTTTGAAGCAGATTGAGCTTGTTTCCTTGAAAATTTCCTAATCAAGTATGAGGGTTGGGTTCACCAGTTTGAACCAGAGGGTAAGAGACAATCCATGCAGTAGAATCGCCCTGCCTCAGATCGTTTCATGTGCACGTGGGGGGGACCTTTCTTTTTTTCAAAAGTATACCGCCATCAATGGAGAGTAGCACACACGCAGATTGATCACAGTTACAATAAGGTTGCCTTTGTAATTTACCATTAAGGATGATCTTGGAAGGGACAGAAAGTACTTGGGTAGAAAAACCTACAGGTCCTTCCTTGATGAATTTCATCTTAACATCAAGAGACTGATGTCTATATTATTACATGAAACATATTTGAAGGTAGGTATACTGCCTATATATATATATATATATATATATATATATATATATATATATATATATATATATAAGAAAGAAAGAACAGTAAGATATATAGTCCGGTGTTCTTATAGATATTTTATTTTTTACAAAATAATGCTCAATGTAAATTTACAGAGCATTAATATTATAAATTAATTGATTTAAAATATGTTTTTTTCGCTACACAGTTCTAACCATGTTTCAAAAATGGAAGCTAAAAGTCCCGAATTGTGATTAAATTAAAGATATTAGTTCTATTTCATCCTCAAGCGAATTTTAAATCTTTAATTTAATCACAATTCGGGGCTTTTAGCTTCCATTTTTGAAACATGGTTAGAAATGTGTAGCGAAAAAAAACATATTTTAAATCAATTAATTTATTATATATATATATATATATATATATATAAATATATATATATATATATATATATATATGTGTGTGTGTGTGTGTGTGTGTGTATGTATGTATGTATGTATGTATGTATAAAAGGTTAAATCAGACCAGGAAACAGTAGTATTAAAAAAGTACTCAATACATGTGTGAAAATAAAAATAACATGTAGAGATTTTAACTTTAAAAATCAGGAGATCAGTTAAATCCGTTTGCTTGGTTTTAAGGTTAAGAATGAAATCAATGTAGCAGATTCAATTGATCTCCTGATTTTAAAGTTACGGATATATATATATATATATATATATATATATATATATATATATATATATATATATATATATATATATATTGTTTTTTTAAGTTTGTTGTGTGTGTGTATGCGTATGGATATATATATATATATATATAATTTTCTGTGAATAATCTATCGATCATGGTGTGATATAAGTAGATACTATCTATCTATTTATAACTCTCTCTCCTATATATATATATATATATATATATATATATATAATATATTTTTCGTATGACTATTGTATCGACATGGTAATATTAAGATTTTCAGACCAGAAAAACCTTTTGAATGAGAGATCAGAAATAATGACACAATGCATACAAACAAAAAAGTCCTTTTTGAGTTCGTTTGAATCAGAATGAAAGTATGTACATTTCATATAACCCCCTTCGATACAAATTCAATACTCTTGCTTTTCTCCTTCCCTCCTATTACACTTCACGTTTTGTGTTTTTTTTTTTTTTTTGAATAATGTAGCGTTATTTAGCCCGAATCGCCTGAAGATGACGAAAGGTTGAAACCAAGGTAGCGTGAGCGGCTGATTTCCTATTTTTTAAATTCAAAAGATCTGCATGTTAATTTTTTCTTTTCGTAGTAAAAAACTTTCTAAATAGAGCACACCAGAACTCATCCTCTCGACTACTCTTCCTCAAAGAACTTAACAACGTTAAACAAACACTAATTAACAACGGTTTCCCTAACTACCTTATAGACCAACAAATTAGACTATTCCTCCCCAAAGCAAGTAATAACGATAGTGAACACATAACTAAAAATCACATACACATTTATTACAAAAACCAAATGCATATTAATTACAAACAAGATGAATCTTCTCTAAGACATATTATAAAGAAATATACTACTCCTATTGATCCTAATAAAAAAAAATCAAACTTATTATCTATTATAAAAAATTTAAGACAATGAACCTTATCCTCAAAAATAACAACACACCAACTAAGTCAAAATTACAAAGAACAAACATTATCTATGAGTTCAAATGCCCTTTAAGGAACTGCGTTCCTCACCAAACCGGACTCATAAATAAATACATCGGCTACACAACCACATGTTTATCCAGACGTCTTACATTACACCTATCTGATCACAGTTCCATCAGAACACATTTAAACACACACTCAGATTTACCCGACACTATTAGGAACATACTAGTAGAAAACACAAATATATTAACTGCATCCACTTGCAAAAAAAGACTAAAAATAATGGAAGCTCTAATAATAAAAAAAGAAAAAGCCAACTCTTAACAATATTAACTATGAACAAAGCCACAATGTGCTAACCGTATTCGGAAACTAAAAACATCACTACCACACTGAACATACACAGAACACACACACTCTACTAAGCTGATAATTGAATCATCCTTGATAATGGCTAAAGGTATAGCCGAAAGCGCTCAAATACAGAACATTCGGACAGTTCTTACACACTCCTTGTCCAGAAAAGAAAGCTCTTGTCAGAACACAAGAAAAAATTAAATAAAAAAACAACCGTAGTACCTTGTCTGTCGTTTTTAATGAAACATGCATATATATATATATATATATATATATATATATATATATATATATATATATATATAAAAAGAAATAAAAGTGTGTAATATTACATGACATGTTTAAAAGCGAAACCGGTTTCGCTCCAGCTCTTCATGCCTCTACGGGAGATTTAACTTAGATTAAAACAACAGGAAGAAAATGTGCAATGAAGAGAAAACATGATAAACACAAGGGACTAGAGACAAATAACAACGAGCCCCAACAAACATTCAGGCTGTCCAAATTTTAACTTTTTGTTAAAATGAACGAAATTTAAAGAGTATTTCATAATGTCTAATGGAGCTGAACATTATTTTTATGTTTAGGTGCATTTTTACTGATCAAATTTTATTTCAGAGAACAATAAAATTAAATTTTGTTTGATTAAAACCCTGCTAACATGGAAGTACCCAAGAATCATTTGAGGCACATAATGCTTTATGAGTTCAAGAAAGGAAACTCAGCAGCCGAAGCGGCTAGAAACATTCACTCAGTTTATGGAGAGGAATGTGTGAATGAAAGAACTTGCAGAAAATGGTTTGCAAAATTCAGAGGTGGAGATTTCAACCGCGAAGATGAAGTTCGAACCAGACGTCCAGTTGAGTGTGATGAAAAGCTTCTTGAAGCAGCCCCTGAAGAAAATCCTAATTTATCAGTTGAGGAATTGGCAGTGGTTCTCAGTTCAAACCATACAACTGTTCATCGTCATCTTCAACAACTTGAAAAAGTTCCTAAACTTGGAAAATGGGTGCCTCATGAATTGTCTGAAAACAACCTCAAATCCCGAGTTGACATCTGGTCTTCTCTCAAAAAAAGACCTGCTAGTGAATCGAAAAGGGGTGATGTTTCATCAGGACAATGCGTGACCCCACAGAGCAAGAATCACATCACAAAAGATTGAACGTGGTTCCTCCTCCAACTTATTCTCCCAATCTTGCTCCTTCAGACTACCATTTGCTTCGTAGCTTACAGAATCATTTGGAAGAAACAGCTTTTGTAAGACAGGAAGAGGTTAAAACTGACTTTTGTGAGTTCTTCGAATCAAAGCCAAAAGAATTTTACAGTAATGGAATTAGTAATCTTGTTAATAGATGAAAGGAAGTCATAATCAGCGAAAATACATTGTTGACTGAATCTGGAATTAAATGTAACATTTAGTCACTTGTTTTCTTTATTCAAAATTCAGTCAGAACTTATGGGATGACCTGATATATATATATATATATATATATATATATATATATATATATATATATATATATATATATATATAGTTTATATGTTTGTTTCTCTCTCTATGCATCAGCAATAAGTATCTTATTTTAGCCTCAGATTCACAACTTTTTGGCTCAGCGAATATATTACACGAATATTAAATTATTTATCAGACAAGATGAATATTTTCTCAACACGAAGATATTACACGAATGTCTACTGATTTATCTGAGCTGCTGATCATATTGACATTCTCATTCTTTCGAACAAGACGTTAGATTTCGATAAATAAATGAAAAGGAGAAAGTTCTTCCGCGATTATGTATGCTAGAAAAATACGCGCCAGCTGTCAATAATGTAGGAGAGTTAACGAGAATACACGAGAATTTCCACGATATTCGCCCCCTGGTCAAAATCTTAAGACCAGATTTAAATTTTTAAATGCAAGAATGAGTGAACACGACTCTGGATGGTGAGAGAGCTCGTCCTAAAATTAGTGACACCATTATGCAGTTATCGTTGCCAAAATTATACACACCTGGTCAAAATCTTAAGACAAGATACAAAAGGGTTTAAAAACATATAAAATACTGTTACTTTAATCAAAATATATTTGCGGAACCTTTACATTTAATTACAAAATGTAGTTTATCAACAATCAAGGAACATTTTAAGCTTTTAATTGGTTAATTTAAAGAAACATTGAAAAAAAGGATTATAAAAGAGGTGTAGAAGATTAGCAACGATAAACACATAATGGTCTCACCAATTTCAGCACGAGCTCTTTCACCATCCTGAGTTGTACTGATTCATTCTTACATTTAAAGGCATTAGAAACAATCTATATCAGGTCCAGACAGCCGTCCCTCTGTAATGGCTGGACGTTATTTCAATCTGATTTGTTCCACCTTTAATACATTACATTTCTTTTATATTTTATATTTTATATTGTGTTATTTATTCCCTTTGTTGAGTGAGGGCCAAAGAGGTCAGTTTTTTAATCATGAAGGGTAAAATTGGTCTCACCATTATTATTTCCATATATATATATATATATATATATATATATATATATATATATATATATATATATATTGTTGTGGCCTTGTTAAGGGCAGAAATGAAGACACAAAGAGAGGAGTTAAACAAATATATTAGCAGTAACTGTAATAAAAATATTTACAAACGAGAGTGTTACAGCAAGAATGTTCGGTCCGACTGTCAGAGCTGACCGCTGGAAACTTCCCTCTCCAAAAGGCAGTACCTGCTCCTATTTATAGCTGAGAAAGTTCATGCATTAGTGGGTAAATTGCCATAACACCAAGGTTAATTGCCGGTAAGCGAATATAACGAATCCGACTAGAATTGGAACTCGGTTATCCAATTTCAAAATTCCCATCCCCTATTCATTACACCACTCGTAATTGCAAGCTTACAGCACCTGGTATTCTCACGTGATCTAGGTATTAATCAGACTCGATGTTGCTTACCTTGTCAGATCGTACGGGAACCGGAATTTTAAAGTAATTTGTCAGTAAGCCTTCTTGGACAACTCTGGTACAAGTGTCTTTTTATTTAACATATTCATGAGAACTTCCTCGTTGCTCATATGTTCCATCTATGTTATGCTTCTGTAGAAATATATCTATTTTGCCCGAGTTCCTTTTGAGTAATACTATTTTTTAAATAGTTTAAATCCAAGCAAGGCAATAAAGTCACTAAGACGCATAGGGTTACAGAGTGTTAGGGAATAGGATAAAAAATATTATCAAGGAGAAAACAATAATTAAGAATACAAAAAAACGACTAACATTGCATTTAAATCCTTGAAGATTAACGTGTGAAAGAAGAGACTGTTAGCATAGAAGTTATGGTTACTTCTAGTCATTTTAACTGTAAAATGATGAGACCTTTCCGCCAATCTAGTACTGCGCTTAAATTCATAAGGCCTAGTACCATTGGGAAAAGTCAATCAGAACAATTACCATGAAAGTATTTATAGAAAAGGTACAAAGAAACTCCGTTACGGCGCTGGGAAAGAGGCTGAAGCCGAGATGCCAGGTCAGGATCAATAAGATTGCAGATTTTATTTGTATTTTTTAACACGATGGAGAAAGTGAATATTTAACGGCTTCTGATGCTTTAAATGCTTCTTCGAAAGAATTGAAGACAATAGCATTTTTTAATACATCACGTATATAATGCATTAAAAATTCTGCCAGACCTTGTCAAATCGGTCGAGTTTCTAATGTCTAGTTACAGTGATGAACTGTCATTCTGTGGATGATATATATATATATATATATATATATATATATATATATATATATATATATATATAAATGGTGCGTGTTTCTGTCTCTGACAACGGAAAAAATATGACAGCTGGATTGAGAAGTTTTACTCAGCCGTCGGATACAAGAATTAATATTTGGATAATCTTTCATTCAAATCTTCACATAAGTTCTTGTAAGCTAGAACCATGAAGTTGTCTGAAAATCCCAGTCTATTGTGGAACAAAACAATAAAGTTCAACTGAACTAATATCTCACATGAGAACTTCGCAAATGACTTACAATCTATTGTGATTTTGAACAAAAAGCGTTTTCTTAGTTTTAAAACGAAACTATTCTCCATTAATCACCTTAAAGAAAATTTTTGGCCTACAGTTATCATGGCCGATGATAAACTCCAGGAAAGTAACTCACTGCTACTTTCTGGTCATACGTATTCGACTTGCATGAAATAGAATGATTGTATTGAATCAATTGTTAAGTGTACTGTTTTGAAAATTGGTTCATTTTGTCGATTTTCGCCAAGTTCTACTATTTGTCCGTGTATGGAACATTGCGGCCCCATCTGGAGCTTTTGCTATTGGCTTTGATCTTCGTGACAAAAATGCCCCCAAAATTATAGACAACGTAATCGGTCCTAACCAAGTAATATGGACTTCGGTCATTTTACCATGGTTGTAATCTAGCTCCCACCTTTGTCTGCTATATAAATAATGTCGCAATAACAGTTCTACTGAGCTTTCCTTGTTCTTACGAGACAACGAGGTATTATGGTGATTGTAGTAAAGAAAGGTACGCATGAATGTGTTGTTTTAGTGTAAGGAATATTATTCGCACGATTGGATCAGTGTTTGCGGCTAGCTAAGTTATAGTTAAGACAGAAGAAACCGTCCTTTCCTCCCTCTGGCCATTAGAATAAATATCGCTTTCCTTGTTCTTACCTCGTCTTCGCGAATTTGAGCGCAGTACTGGATTGACAGTTATGTCTCATAATTGTGAAAAGCTCTTCCATTTTCTAGCTTTCCTGCCAAATACGACCTTGAAAAATGTAAATGCAATGGTAACAATCATCTGTCTTCGTTAACTCTTATCTTTTATTGTCCTATCTGTTTCTTTCACTTTTATTAAACCCCTGCATCCTCGTGGCTCCTGCTTTGCAGGAAGAGGCACAGTGGAGTAATGGATAGCGGCTTGATCGGAGAGCCGTTCGAATTCCAGTCGAATCCATTACATTCACTTGGGAAAGGTGTGAATCCTCTTTCTTCTCCCCTCCAGCTATGGGTAAATAGGACAGACTGGGTTCTATAGCCTTGGATGGCAACTGGTCTAGGAAGGAAAACTCTGAATTCAAACCTGCTCTTAGAGGAGGTGAATGGAGTCTCTCTGAGCCTTGGTTGGCAATCCATTTAGTGATGGTGTCACGATAAAAACACCCTTGATAGCCCTAGCGAAGCATCAAGAATTTGACAAGATTATGAACTACACCAATTAAAGTATTGGTGAGTTCGATCTCGGCTGAGGCCGCAAGATGATAGGGTGAAATGATTAAAAACATGGTAATGTTAGAATGGAATCGCTGTACAACAAATAATTCTTCATGACTCCGGTAATTCTCTTGAATGAATAGCTAGCATTATGTAATCATGTCAAACATCACTAATCTGCTAATAATGTTTTCTTCTGCAATGCGTTATTTATTTTTTGTGGCTAATATAATTCTCATTATTTTATTGCTTTCACTCTCAGTAATCCCTTGCATCTTAGTGGATTTATTGCCTTGCAGGGAATAAAATTTTTAAAAGATAACACAAAAAAGGTTTTGGTCATTCAATAGAAATGTCATCGTATTAAAAATGGAAAAAAGATTAAGGAGTGCTTGATGGAATATCTAAATTTAATAGATGTATGATCTTAAATTAATGAGTAGACGATGGAAAATATTTTTTTAATGAATGTTTACTTTTAATTTAATGCGTGGATGATTGAAGATTTTAATTTAATAGGTGAATACTTTTAACTTAATGGGCGGGTAATCTTAATTTAATGGATAGTTGATAGAAAATCTTTATGGGTAGCTGATGGCACATCTTAATTTAATCGGTGGGTGGTGGTACATCTTAACTTAATGGTTGGATATTATGAAATATTCATTTAATGCGTGGATGATATAGGATCTTAATTTTACGTGTGAATGATGGCACATTTTAATGGGTGTATATTCTTAGTTTTAATGGGTGGCCGAACTTAATTTAATGGACAGTTGATGGAAAATGTTAATTTAATGGCTGTATGATCGCAGATTCCATGTATACGATCTCAGAAAATCATACTAAACGAAGAAATCGATAACAATTGAGATAGATGTATTGGCAACGAGATTGCTTTGATGTCGAATTGGTTATATGGTTACCAGTCAGGTTTTAAGATCTGTTTACGCCTTCGCTGGTTGACCACTTTCTAGCGGCCTTGTGCCACACTACCTATTTGTCCAGGTGGTGGTTTGTAGCGCTGAGTATATCATGATGATGGTTGGTGAAAAATTTTAAAAAAATAAAGATAATGATTCTCGAGGCAAGCAAGCTCTCCTAAGTTTCGCGGCCCACCATGTCCGTGACGTATTTATCGTTCATATGGTCTGGTTCCAGAGGGAGCTTAATAAATATCAAAGAATCTGAATTTATGTCACTGATAAAAGCTGCCAGTATTTGTTAAAAGCAGGATGACGGAACTGGTGAGCAAAAAGGCTCTAATGCAACTAGATCCGAGCAGT
>CAHIKZ030002922.1:632500-645000 GCA_903632075.3 Acanthosepion pharaonis | reverse complement strand
GAGCGTACAGCGGCCGAAACGTTGTGACAATAAAGATGGGGAGAGCAGTCAGAACAATGTTAATATTGTAAATGAAGTAAAAGTTACTAGAATTGAACATATTTTTTTGCCAGTAGAAATCCTTCAAAAAAACGATCCACTAGATAAAAAGTGTGACAATAATCAATTAATTAATAAATCTTCAAGGCATTGTAATTCATCACCCACAAGGACGCGTAGATTGGCAGGCGATGTCTAGGGAGCTCCGACCCAAATATGGCATCAATATCTCTTTAAGGTGTAATTTTTAAGGAAGTCATGATTTATCAAAGGCATTATATGAGAAACCGTAAAAAAAAGCCGGTTAGATACGACAGTTATAGAATTGGGAATTGCCCAGGTGTTGATTTAGTCAATGTTTTCACACCTCATCCCTGCGGAGGTGCCTGGAAAGAATCAGGAATTTTGTTTAGGCGACAGGAAATGTGGTAGACAGAAGGGAATTAATCTTTCTCAAGAGCATTAGTGAGTCGTGAAAAGTAGACAGCTGAAATTCAAACAGGTTTACCCTGGTCCGTTTTCTCTTGTTTGATAAATGTGACACAACCACACAACAGAATTCCTTACTAAATAGCTCTGCCTGTTTCTCATACAGTCTCTTTCTCCCTTTCAATATCTATCTATCTTTCTTTCTCCCATTCAATATCTATCTATCTATCTTTCTTTCTCCCTTTCAATATCTATCTATCTTTCTTTCTCCCTTTCAATATCTATCTATCTATCTATCTATCAATCTATCTATCTTTCTATGAGTCTATAAAATACCTACCAATCTATCTATCTTTCTGTATCAGAGATTATACAATATTTATCTCATTCTTAACAATTCTATCTCATTCTATCCACATCTATCTATCTATCTATCTATCTATCTATCTATCTATCTATCTATCTATCTATCTATCTCTTTCAGTCTCTTAGTATATACAATATCTATCTATCTATCTATCTATCTAGTTATCTATCTCAGATTATATACAATATCTATCTATCTATCTCTTTCAGTCTCTTAGTATATACAGTATCTATCTATCTATCTATCTATCATTATCTATCTCAGATTATATACTCTATCTATCTATTTCATTCTTATCAATCTATCTATTTCATTCTATCTATCTATCTATCTATCTCAGTCTATTCAAATCTATCTGAGATTATATACAATATCTATCTATCTATCTATCTATCTTTCAGTCTCTTATCTATATACAATATCTCTATCTATCTATCTATCTAGTTATCTATCTCAGATTATATACAATATCTATCTATCTCTTTCAGTCTCTTAGTATATACAATATCTATCCATCTATCTATCTATCTATCTAGTTATCTATCTCAGATTATATACAATATCTATCTATCTATTTCATTCTTACCAATTCTATCTATTTCATTCTATCTATCTATCTATCTATCTATCTCAGTCTATTCAAATCTATCTGAGATTATATACAATATCTATCTATCTATCTATCTATCTCTTTCAGTCTTCTATCAATTTCATCTATCTATCTATCTATCTAGTTATCTATCTCAAATTATCTGATATTATCTATCTATCTCTTTCAGTCTCTTAGTATATACAGTATCTATCCATCTATCTATCTATCTATCTATCTATCTCAGATTATATACAATATCTATCTATCTATTTCTTTTCACCAATTCTATCTATTTCATTCTATCCATCATATCTATCTATCTATCTCAGTCTGAAAGAGTCATCTGAGATTATATAAAATCTATCTATCTATCTATCTATCTCTTTCAGTCTCTTAGTATATACAATATCTATCTATCTATCTATCTATCTAGTTATCTATCTCAGATTATATACAATATCTATCTATCTCTTTCAGTCTCTTAGTATATACAATATGTCCATCTATCTATCTATCTATCTAGTTATCTATCTCAGATTATATACAATATCTATCTATCTATCTATTTAATTCTTACAATTCTATCTATTTCATTCTATCTATCTATTATCTATCTCAGTCTATTCAAATCTATCTGAGATTATATACAATCTAATCGAATCTATCTATCTATCTATCTCTTTCAGTCTCTTAGTATATACAATATCTATCTATCTATCTATCTATCTATCTATCTATCTATCTATCTATCTAGTTATCTATCTCAGATTATATACAATATCTATCTATCTATCTCTTTCAGTCTCTTAGTATATACAGTATCTATCTATCTATCTATCTATCTATCTAGTTATCTATCTCAGATTATATACAATATCTATCTATCTATCTATTTCATTCTTACCAATTCTATCTATTTCATTCTATCTATCTATCTATCTATCTCAGTCTATTCAAATCTATCTGAGATTATATACAATATCTATCTATCTATCTATCTATCTATCTATCTATCTATCTATCTCAGGGTGTATACAATATCTATCTCATTCTATCCACATCTACTACATTCTATCCAAATCATATCTATTTATCTATGTGTGGGCTGAAAGAGTCAAGTAGCATAAAATGACCAGTGAAGAGACGCTTCACCTTCCGCTGAGCAAAACCGTTTCCGGTCCCTAAAAGAAAAAAACTAGCTTGTAAAAGATCGCCACCCCGATACGATTGATTCTGAAAATCCGCCATGATGTGTTTCCGGTTTCAACGGCCGGAAATGGTCTTTGGAATGATAAATTCGTGCACTCTAATCCAGGCCCTGGCTATATTTGCTTGGAAATTTCTGTTGAAAGAAGGTCACCAAGAATACAGATGATCTGAGAACGACTGGAATCGAATCAGTCAAAAGAAATACCACGCGTGTCAGTTCAATTGATCCGCCTTGTCGGATTAAACCATCTGATTCAGGCTGGACTCGGTTGTGGATGGGCAGGAACAAACTTGATTATCAGCATTTGGCTCTCGCCCGAAAGGAAGGACGACGGCAACTGATAAACTGATACACTGGGAAATGCTCAATATAGCACGATGGGTCACGCATGAATGGATAAATAATTTAGATATAAAAAGTCGTCGGCTTTATCTGGTATCCAAGAATTTAATTTCTTTGCTTATCGGTTTCTTTTATGATGATGGCAGCGTGCAGGTTCAAGACTAGAAGCTTCCAGATTTACCAAAACCGGCTCCAGTCTTCTGTTACCTATTACCGATTGCATTTGATTTGCGCTTGAATTCATGGAGTCTGGGAACCAGTGAAAGCAGCTCATCGGAGCAGTTACCATGTGAGAGAGCAACTGTAGACGAGATGCCAGATCAGGGACAATTATATTACATATCCGCCTCTGGATCTTGTCAAGAACTCCGAATTAAACAGAAGGCGCCCAGACCATATATGGCAGCAATGCTCCATATGAGGCAGGTAAACCGCCATAAGGCAAGTAGAAGTGAGGAGGTCCCAGTCGTCGTCCTGAAGAAATGTGCTCCCGAGCTGGCTCCAGTTCTCTCCAAAATCTACAACTACTGCCTCGTTGCTTCTTGCTTTCCAGCTTCTTGGAAGTCCTCCTCTGTAATTCCTGTTTTTAAGAACTTTGTAAAACCTTTTTTAAAAACTTAGTACTTTGAGTTAATATTAATAGGAACGTATTGTATCTCGTAAGTTTGATTCTAGAGATTATTGGCGGCTTTTCAAAAATGTGCTGAACAACAGCAAATCATCAATCGCTCCTCTATTCAACCAATTCGAAGTCCTGATATCAATAGCAGATAAGGTTGAATGCTTTGCTCGAAATTCTCTTCCACCTCAACACGCGACTCATTTGAAGTACCTAATTTCTCCGCTAGAATTGAGGCTCCACTGAATGATGTGGATATAAGCTTGTCATTGGTCTTAGACATCATTTCTAAATTAGACTCCCATAAAGGCAAGTGGAGGTGACAGGATCCCAGTCGTCGTTCTAAAGAGATGTGCTCCGAGCTGGCTCCAGTTCTCTCCAAGATCTACAACTACTGCCTCGTTGCTTCTTGCTTTCCAGCTTCTTGGAAGTCCTCCTCTGTAATTCCTGTTTTTAAGAACTTTGTAAAACCTTTTTAAAAACTTTGTACTTTTGAGTTAATATTAATAGGAACGTATTGTATCTCGTAAGTTTGATTCTAGAGATTATTGGCGGATTTTCAAAATGTGTTGAAAAACAGCAAATCATCAATCCCCTCCTCTATTCAATCAATTCGAAGTCCTGATATCAATAGCAGATAAGGTTGAATGCTTTGCTCGAAATTCTCTTCCACCTCAACACGCGACTCATTTGAAGTTACCTAATTTCTCCGCTAGAATTGAGGCTCCACTGAATGATGTGGATATAAGCATGTCATTGGTCTTAGACATCATTTCTAAATTAGACTCCCATAAGGCAAGTGGAGGTGACAGGATCCCAGTCGTCGTTCTAAAGAGATGTGCTCCCGAGCTGGCTCCAGTTCTCTCCAAGATCTACAACTACTGCCTCGTTGCTTCTTGCTTTCCAGCTTCTTGGAAGTCCTCCTCTGTAATTCCTGTTTTTAAGAACTTTGTAAAACCTTTTTAAAAACTTTGTACTTTGAGTTAATATTAATAGGAACGTATTGTATCTCGTAAGTTTGATTCTAGAGATTATTGGCGGCTTTTCAAAATGTGCTGAAAAACAGCAAATCATCAATCCCTCCTCTATTCAATCAATTCGAAGTCCTGATATCAATAGCAGATAAGGTTGAATGCTTTGCTCGGAAATTCTCTTCCACCTCAACACGCGACTCATTTGAAGTACCTAATTTCTCCGCTAGAATTGAGGCTCCACTGAATGATGTGGATATAAGCTTGTCATTGGTCTTAGACATCATTTCTAAATTAGACTCCCATAAGGCAAGTGGAGGTGACAGGATCCCAGTCGTCGTTCTAAAGAGATGTGCTCCCGAGCTGGCTCCAGTTCTCTCCAAGATCTACAACTACTGCCTCGTTGCTTCTTGCTTTCCAGCTTCTTGGAAGTCCTCCTCTGTAATTCCTGTTTTTAAGAACTTTGTAAAACCTTTTTTAAAAACTTTGTACTTTGAGTTAATATTAATAGGAACGTATTGTATCTCGTAAGTTTGATTCTAGAGATTATTGGCGGCTTTTCAAAAATGTGCTGAAAAACAGCAAATCATCAATCCCTCCTCTATTCAATCAATTCGAAGTCCTGATATCAATAGCAGATAAGGTTGAATGCTTTGCTCGGAAATTCTCTTCCACCTCAACACGCGACTCATTTGAAGTACCTAATTTCTCCGCTAGAATTGAGGCTCCACTGAATGATGTGGATATAAACATTGTCATTGGTCTTAGACATCATTTCTAAATTAGACTCCCATAAGGCAAGTGGAGGTGACAGGATCCCAAAAAACTCGTCGTTCTAAAGAGATGTGCTCCTGAGCTGGCTCCAGTTCTCTCCAAAATCTACAACTACTGCCTCGTTGCTTCTTGCTTTCCAGCTTTTTGAAGTCCTCCTCTGTAATTCCTGTTTTAAGAACTTTGGAAAAACTTTTAAAAATGTGCTTTGTACTTTGAGTTATATGTCTCTTAGGAACGTTTTGTATCTCGTAAGTTTGATTCTAGAGATTATTGGCGGCTTTTTCAAAATGTGTTGAAAAAAAACAGCAAATCATCAATCCCCCTCTATTCAATCAATTCAAGTCCTGATATCAATAGCAGATAAGGTTGAATGCTTTGCTCGAAATTCTCTTCCACCTCAACACGCGACTCATTTGATGTACCTAATTTCTCCGCTAGAATTGAGGCTCCACTGAATGATGTGGATATAAGCTTCATTGGTCTTAGACATCATTTCTAAATTAGACTCCCATAAGGCAAGTGGAGGTGACAGGATCCCAGTCGTCGTTCTAAAGAGATGTGCTCCCGAGCTGGCTCCAGTTCTCTCCAAAATCTACAACTACTGCCTCGTTGCTTCTTGCTTTCCAGCTTCTTGGAAGTCCTCCTCTGTAATTCCTGTTTTTAAGAACTTTGTAAAACCTTTTTTAAAAACTTTGTACTTTGAGTTAATATTAATAGGAACGTATTGTATCTCGTAAGTTTGATTCTAGAGATTATTGGCGGCTTTTCAAAAATGTGCTGAAAAACAGCAAATCATCAATCCCTCCTCTATTCAATCAATTCGAAGTCCTGATATCAATAGCAGATAAGGTTGAATGCTTTGCTCGGAAATTCTCTTCCACCTCAACACGCGACTCATTTGAAGTACCTAATTTCTCCGCTAGAATTGAGGCTCCACTGAATGATGTGGATATAAGCTTGTCATTGGTCTTAGACATCATTTCTAAATTAGACTCCCATAAGGCAAGTGGAGGTGACAGGATCCCAGTCGTCGTTCTAAAGAGATGTGCTCCCGAGCTGGCTCCAGTTCTCTCCAAAATCTACAACTACTGCCTCGTTGCTTCTTGCTTTCCAGCTTCTTGGAAGTCCTCCTCTGTAATTCCTGTTTTTTAAGAACTTTGTAAAACCTTTTTAAAAAACTTTGTACTTTGAGTTAATATTAATAGGAACGTATTGTATCTCGTAAGTTTGATTCTAGAGATTATTGGCGGCTTTTTCAAAATGTGCTGAAAAACAGCAAATCATCAATCCCTCCTCTATTCAATCAATTCGAAGTCCTGATATCAATAGCAGATAAGGTTGAATGCTTTGCTCGGAAATTCTCTTCCACCTCAACACGCGACTCATTTGAAGTACCTAATTTCTCCGCTAGAATTGAGGCTCCACTGAATGATGTGGATATAAGCTTGTCATTGGTCTTAGACATCATTTCTAAATTAGACTCCCATAAGGCAAGTGGAGGTGACAGGATCCCAGTCGTCGTTCTAAAGAGATGTGCTCCCGAGCTGGCTCCAGTTCTCTCCAAGATCTACAACTACTGCCTCGTTGCTTCTTGCTTTCCAGCTTCTTGGAAGTCCTCCTCTGTAATTCCTGTTTTTTAAGAACTTTGTAAAACCTTTTTTTTTTTTTTTTCTTTGTACTTTGAGTTAATATTAATAGGAACGTATTGTATCTCGTAAGTTTGATTCTAGAATTATTGGCGGATTTTTCAAAAATGTGCTTGAAAAACAGCAAATCATCAATCCCTCCTCTATTCAATCAATTCAAAGTCCTGATATCAATAGCAGATAAGGTTGAATGCTTTGCTCGAAATTCTCTTCCACCTCAACACGCGACTCATTTGAATTACCTAATTTCTCCGCTAGAATTGAGGCTCCACTGAATGATGTGGATATAAGCTTGTCATTGGTCTTAGACATCATTTCTAAATTAGACTCCCCATAAGGCAAGTGGAGGTGACAGGATCCCAGTCGTCGTTCTAAAGAGATGTGCTCCCGAGCTGGCTCCAGTTCTCCAAGATCTACAACTACTGCCTCGTTGCTTCTTGCTTTCCAGCTTCTTGAAGTCCTCCTCTGTAATTCCTGTTTTTAAGAACTTTGTAAAACCTTTTTAAAAAACTTTGTACTTTGAGTTAATATTAATAGGAACGTATTGTATCTCGTAAGTTTGATTCTAGAGATTATTGGCGGCTTTTCAAAATGTGTTGAAAAACAGCAAATCATCAATCCCTCCTCTATTCAATCAATTCGAAGTCCTGATATCAATAGCAGATAAGGTTGAATGCTTTGCTCGGAAATTCTCTTCCACCTCAACACGCGACTCATTTGAAGTTCCTAATTTCTCCGCTAGAATTGAGGCTCCACTGAATGATGTGGATATAAGCTTGTCATTAGTCTTAGACATCATTTCTAAATTAGACTCCCATAAGGCAAGTGGAGGTGACAAGATCCCAGTCGTCGTTCTAAAGAAATGTGCTCCCGAGCTGGCTCCAGTTCTCTCCAAGATCTACAACCACTGCCTCGTTGCTTCTTGCTTTCCAGCTTGTTGGAAGTCCTCCTCTCTAGTTCCTGCTTTTAAGAACTCTGGAGGAACTTGTAACCCCTCTAGCTATCGCCCTATAAGTCTCTTACCACTTTTCGTCAAAGTATTCTAGGCTTTAATCAATGCTGAAGTGGTTAGGCATCTTACATCTTACGACCTACTCTCGTTCCGTTTTGCCATGTCTACGGCCATAATTGTATATGTATATCAAGCTCTTGATAATAACAGCGAAGATCGAGCTGTGGCTCTTAAAATCTCGAAGGCGTTTGACAGGATTTAGCACGCTAGTCTGCTACGTAAGCTCGAGGGCTACGGTGTTCTTGGGTGTTTGTTTGATTTAAACCAATGATTCCTATCAAATCCTGAAATGAAGGTCGTTTTGAAAAGGCTCGCTTCCGGACGTGAGTGTGCTCCAAGTTTCTATCTTGCGTCCAACGCTCTTTCTGATCTTTATCAATGATATTCCTGATGCCATCATTTCCCAAGTAGGTATATGTACAGATGACACTACCATTTACACCTGTCTCAATAGAAAATCCGTCAGAGATGACAAAGTTAACCTGAAAGCCGCGCTTGAAAAAAAAACATCCAGTCTGTGTCGTTAACTGGGACAGAAAATGTCTCGTAAATTTTAATGCCTCCAAAACGAAGCCACTCTCATTTAACCCCCATAGAAAAATCGCCCACCATCAGCATGGCTGTTACTATACTCATGAAGAGCAAAAAAATTCGCATTCTTGGCCTCACGTTTTCAAATGACTTGAATGTTAGACATTCTCATAACGGTTGTCCTCGAGTATAGAATCCAGAGGTTGGCAGTGAATATTTCGGAAACAGTAGGAAAGCGTACTTTAGGTTCGCAGTGGATATCACAGCAGAGTGTACTTCATCCTTCTCCTGGTCGCCTTTGGTCCTTCCGGTAGAGGAAACAAGATGGCCGCCTTTATACACGACGAATACAGTGTTGTGCGGCTTCTGATTGGTCAACCTTCTATTGGTCGACTATAAAGAGAAACAAGTCATTCTGACTCGCTCACTAGTTACATACGGTATATACACAAAAAACCGTAACAATTGAAGTGGAACTACTATGTCGAAACAATAGCTGCATCTACTGCAAGGAAAGTTAGCTCACTGTATCGTAGCAGAAGGTTTTTCTCCTCAAATTCCATCTTGCACATTTATAAATCTACCATTCGTTCATGCATTGAATACTGTTGATATATCTGATCAGGTGCTTCTGCTACTCATCTTGAGGTTCTCAACAAGACCCAAAGAAGGATATGCAATGTAATCAATCTTGACTTGGCATCTCGACTTCAGCGATTTTATCACCGACGTGACGTGGCTTCCCTCTTTTCTACAAATATTTTCATTGCAATAGGTCTGGTGAGCTTTTTTTTTTTCCTGGGGCACCGACTACGCGAATTTAAGCGTTCTGCTATACTGGGATCTAGGTCCCACCTTTTTATTATTGAATTAGCTAAATGTAACTGATACTTCTACTTTAACAGTTTCTTTTCTTGCACTTCCCGTCTGTGAAACTCTCTTCCACTTCTTTGTTTCCTTGATGACTAAAATCTTCAAAAATTTAAATGCAACGTCAATCGTCATCTTCTATATTTTTGAACCCCATTCTTCTTTTATCCTTTTCTCGATCCATCTATACCCAGTCTTTTCTCTCAGCTTCACTCTCTGTAACATCCTGCGTAATAATGGCATCCTTGTCTTGCTTGGGGGTGAAATGACTAACAAAAATGAAGAATCCGGTAATGAAACTGCAACAGACT
Source organism: Acanthosepion pharaonis (assembly GCA_903632075.3). Classification (NCBI taxonomy): domain Eukaryota; kingdom Metazoa; phylum Mollusca; class Cephalopoda; order Sepiida; family Sepiidae; genus Acanthosepion; species Acanthosepion pharaonis. Next base: position 635,287 of record CAHIKZ030002922.1, on the reverse strand, counting down.
TCCGATGACTCATTTATAGTCTTCTTGGCCTCACGTTTTCAAATGACTTGAAGTGGAATTACTATATCGAAACAATAGCTGCATCTACTGCAAGGAAAGTTACCTCACTGTATCGTAGCAGGTTTTTCTCGTCAGATTCCATCTTGCACTATTTCAGTCTGTTCATATGTATGTATGTATGTATCTATCTATTTCAGTCAGCTTGTAAGTATGTATCTAGCTATCTATATCAGTTCGTATCTATCAATCTATCTCTGTTCAAATCTATCTATCTATATATCTTTCATTTCCTCGTAAAAGAATGATGTCGATTGTTATTCGATGCTTTCATTGAAAAAATCCTTTCGTTCTTTTTTTTTGAACGACCGACCGAAGAAGGCATTTTGCCATGAAACATTTGATCGTCTGAAATGTAAACAGATAGTGAATTTAAAATCTGTGTTAAAACATTTTGTGTAAAAAGAGGATCCAAGTAAATGCGTTCAGTATTTTAGACGGCGGACCTCATTTCAAAGTTATTAAAAATTGCAAATCGCAAACTGACGTCAAAGCAGACATCATATCTATCTGTCTCAGTCAATCTATAAGTATGTATGTATGTATGTATGCATGTATTTATCTATGTCTGTCGTATCTATCTATTTCACTCCGTTCGTATCTATCTATCTATCTATCTATCTGTCTGTCTGTTTCAGTCAGTTTCTAAGTAGCTATCTATCTAGCTAGATAGCTATATCAGTTCGTATCAATCTATCTAAGCTTGTTCAAATCTATCTATCTATCTATCTATCTATCTATCTATCTATTTATCTGTCTGTCTGTCTGTTTGTTTTGTCAGTCTATATGTATGTTTGTATGTATGTATCTATTTTCTATGTTCTGTGACATCTATCTATCTATTTATCTATCTCAGTCTGTAGGTATATACGTATCTATCTATATCTGTTCGTATCTATCTTTCTATCCATCTATTTCAGTCTGTTCGTATCTATCAGTTTATCTCAGCCCGTTCATTATACAAAAACACACACACACACATATATATATATATATATATATATATATATATATATATATATATATAATTATAGATAACTAGACTCGTTTTGAAAAACCCTCGAATTTTTGATTTTTTGAAATAATCAAATCAATCTCGAGGGAAAAAAATAGTTTTTGAAAAAAGAAAGAGCTACAAAACATGAAAGTCTGTCGACAAAAATCGCACAGATGCAGGTCTTTTCCCAAAGAAAAACCCCGATACGAGTAAAAAACTAACTAACAAAAGTGTTTTGTCGGCATACAAACGTATTGAGCACCTAGTGAGAACAAACAAACCTACCTTTAGGTTTCACCTAAACGGATCGATCCGTTTAGGTGAAACCTAAATAGGTTTGTCTGGCTCACTATGTTATATATATATATATATATATATATATATATATATATATATATATATATTCCATTATGTTCGTTGAATAAAATTCTACAAATGAAAATATTTTCTACAAGTGAAAAATTAAGTTCTAACAAACCTTGCATAAATTTTTGGGAGATGAAAGATATCTTGTTGGAGATGAAAATTAAATTCTGTCAATATGTTATCTGCGATTGCCAATAGTTTTATCTGGGATGGAAACTTTTTATTCTTCATGTGTATGAGTAAAATAAACCTAATATTAATGGCTTTCGTACTCTGTCCGCGGCGTCTTTGCCGATTGATCGTGTGACCACGAGGGATTAAAGAGAGTACTCTTTTTTTGGTAAATATTTTTTTTATCTTCCATTTGACTGGTTCAAAATCTGGTTTTTCAAATCATGTGATGTCTCTGCTTTGACGTCAGCTTGCGATTTGCAATTTTTAATAACTTTGAAATGAGGTCCGCCGTCTAAAATACTGAACGCATTTTATTCCTCTTTTTTTCAAAACATTTTTTAACACAGATTTTAAATTCACTATCTGTTTACATTTAAGACGATCAAATGTTTCATGGCAAAATGCCTTCTTCGGTCGGTCGTTTAAAAAAAAAGAACGAAAGGATTTTTTCAATGAAAGCATCGAATAACAATCGACATCATTCTTTTACGAGGAAATGAAATATATAGACGACACCTATATAGTCATCCCTACTATTTAACCTATAGATGGGAGTCGGAAAGAAGAGATGGATCCATGCCTTTTACAAGGGCATTAGTGTGGCTGTGACTCGCTCAGAATATGAATTACTAATTAATTCTTTGTATAATAACCACTTTATAACATATATATATATATATATATATATATATATATATATATATATATATAATGAACAGGCTGAGATAAACAGATAGATCCGAACAGACTGAAATAGATGGATAGAAAGATAGATACGAACAGATATAGATAGATCGGTAGATAGATACGTATATACCTACAGACTGAGATAGATAGATAGATGCGACAGACATAGATAGATAGATAGATACATACATACATACATACATACATTCATATAGACTGACTGTGAGACAAACAGACAGATAGATAGATAGATAGATAGATAGATAGATAGATAGATAGATAGATAGATAGATAGATTTGAACAAGCTTAGATAGATTGATACGAACGGATATAGCTATCTAGCTAGATAGATAGCTACTTAGAAACTGACTGAAACAGACAGATAGATAGATTAGTGTGGCTGGGACTCGCTCAGAATATGAATTTCACCGGCTGATTCCACTTTCGGCGTTGGTGGGTGGGGTACCGGTTATTGGTTCGGACAATGTTCTCGGCGATCTGAGTT
>CAHIKZ030002922.1:547500-627500 GCA_903632075.3 Acanthosepion pharaonis | reverse complement strand
CATAGCCTCGTCAGGGATCCGCTCTGTCCGGAGGCATAGAGTTTGACCAGCACATCTGGAGACGAATCTCTAACTGCAGACCAACATACAGTATTTACTACTGTATTTATATGAATGGGGACATACCCATTTTGTCCGTAGGTATGCTACAACAACTGGAAAGCAAGACTCCGGAAGAGAGTTCCACAGCTGAGAAGTGCGAGAGAAGAAACTGTTAGCATGGAAGTTACGGATACATCTAGGCACTTCAACTGTAAAATGATGAGACCTGGTTGCCAATCTAGTACTGCGCTTAAATTCATGAAGTCGAGGTAGCAAAGATAAAAGCTCCTTTACCATGAAAAGGGTGTCCATGAAGTCTCTTTACAATTTAAAAAAATATATTGCAAAGGCAATTGATGAGATATTTTAATGAGATTTGTTCTTTGTACTTAGTCGTTATCAAAGTTTTTAATCACATTGCATTTCAGGTATCCCGTTGATGAAAGAGGTATTGTTAAATGAACCCCTAACATTTCCACACAGGGGGACTGGAAATGATGGCCCAATTCCCTGGCCACCTCGTTCACCAGATATCAATCCACTAGGGTTAGGTTAAAGATGTCGAGTATCGTGCAAAGATACTGGATATCATTGATCTACAGCAAAAAATCACTGATTCCATTGCCACCATTGAGATGAATTAGATTTGAATGAATTAGATTAGTTGAAAAAAAAGGACACATGTCACAGTGGATAAAGGCGTTGGTTAGATCCAGTGACAGGACCCAAAGAGTGTGAGTTCAATACTCGGTTAAGGCAGTGGAGAACTTTCAGAGGGAAATTAGCAAGAGATAACTGATAATTGACATCAATTAAATATGGCACGTGGAACTAGAACAGTCTTCCCCAGTGAGCGAAATAAAGGGTGAGTTCGAAATTCCAACCACCTGAAGAAGGCCGGAGCGTATAACAGCCGAAACGTTGTGATAAATATGGCGACAAAGATGAGGACAGTAGTCCGAGTAATGTAAATAATGTACATAATACCTCATCTCAGAAATATAGACAGACTTTGAAAAAAAAAACTTCAATATCTATTCCTCATTTTGTAACAATTTCCACATATTCATGTGATTTTGTAATACATTTTTAAATTGTAAAGAGTCTTTATTGACACCCTATATATAGAAAAGGTATAGAAGGTACATTACGGCGGTGAGGAAAGACTGAAACCGAAATGCCAGGTCAGGATCGATAACATTGCAGATTCTTTGGATTTTATCAAGATTCGCTAAATGCAGAACGTAAGCACCAGATGAGATGTGGACGTATTATTGAATGCATAGATACTTATATAATCTGCCAGGTTATATTGTTGTGAATCATGGATTCTCAAGTCTCAAGTGAAATGAGCCGTTTGATTTCTGTTCAACTGGTAATACTCATAAGCACAGCTACATGGGATGTTGCATACGCAGATCATAGATTTCTGTTTGTGGATATCTGAACTATCTAAAAGATAATTAATGACGGTTTTTTGCTGTTAAATACCACTTCGCAAGGTGGAGTAATGGATATCGGATTGAGGAACCGGAGAGCCGAGTTCAAAATCCAGTCGAATCCATTACATTCATTTACGTGGTAATACCCCTGAGGAAGGTATGTATCCTCTTTTCCCCCAGCTTGGTGGCAACCGGTCTAGGAGAAAGTAACTCTGAATTCAAAACTGTATGTAGCCCTGGTGTAGCACATACTATACAGCTAAAGAAAGGATCATTTGCATTCGCTCGATGATCCCGACTATGGTTGAATGATGATGTTGAGATAGATATAGAAACAAACTGTGATATATATATATATATATATATATATATATATATATATATTGTTGTAACCTAGGGAAGGTTACTGAATAGAATAATCACACAAAGGTTGGTAATGAAAGATAATACTTTGGACAAGAACAACACATATAAGATTCGACAGTGGTGCGTAAAAGAAGTAGTTAACTGCTAGAAGTGAGTTAAGTGAATTCCACAATGAATCTATGACTGCAGACCAACATACAGTATTTACTACTGTATTTATGTGAATGCTGACAAACCGATTATTGTCCGTATTTATGCTACAACAGATAGATAGATAGATAGATAGATAGATAGATAGATAGATAGATAGATAGATAGATAGATAGAAAAATGAACAGGGGTAGTAGATGCGAACAGACTGCTATAGAGAGATAGATATATACGCTCAGACTGCGATGGGTAGATAGATCCCATCTATGGGTAAATAGCAGGACAGATGGGGTTCTCTAGCCTTGTGTCTAGGAGAAAGTAACTCTGTATTCAAGAATGTGTGTAGCATTTTGGCGTAGAACTATACTATACAGCTAAAGGAAAGGGTCGCTTTCATTAGCTCAAAGAGCCCGACTACGGTTGAATGACTGTGATGAGATAGATATAGAAATACACTGTAAATGGAAACAGTGACTATTACGTCTAATAATGCAAGACTCTTCGATAAAATGAATAGAGTTCTCTCTGTCACCGTATTTATATCTAAAAATAAATACGCTTAAATTCACCTTTATCCCTGCCGTCTTAGTGGTAGAATCTCCGACTGACCCCAATTCAGCCGGGTTTTCGATCCTAGCTAGAGGCAACCGGATGACTCGTCACGCTGATGAGCTGTGATGCAGCGAAACAGTCTGTTTGTGGCTGTCAAGATAGATAGATAGATAGATAGATAGATAGATAGATAGATAGATAGATAGAGATAGAGAGAGAAATGCGAACAGACTGCGATAGAGCGATAGATATATATATACTAACAAAATGCGATAGGTAGATAGATCTCATCTATAGGTATATAGCAGAACAGACTGGTTACTCTAGCCTTGGGTTGAGGTGAAAGTAACTCTGAATTCAAAACTGTATGTAGCCCTGACGTAGCACATACTATGCAGCTATAGAAAGGGTCGTTTGCATTAGGTGCATGATTCCAACTACAGTCGAGAAATGATGATGATGTGCAATGTAATATTTATATTCATTTAATTCATTGTTTTTGAGCGACAATAGACATTTTCGAACTGTTTCATATAAAATTGCGTCTGAATTTTGCCATTATCATTCTTGAATGATACATTTTTCAACCTTATATATATATATATATATATATATATATATATAAAAACGATCTATAAAGCATGTCATCTATGCATCATGGAAATATATTACAAATTTTTGATTTGCTGACTCGGGAGGTTAAAATAGCGAACTCACGCGTTAACAATGGGGCCTGATATTTCTGGAACGAATAAAAAGAACAATGAAACAATTTTAATTAAATTTTAGCTTCTAATTTGAAAACAGAAATACTATATGGTGTTTTGTAGAAAATGTGAATATTTTCCCGGTTGCTTGTGCGCACGCGCATGCGTGTTTGTGTTCTAGGCAGTGTATAAAATAGAGTTAACAGACCCAAGACTAGAAATAATTGTTTAACAGCTTTTATTCTTGGCAGTGTTTTTTAGCGAGTAAAAAAAGTTGGGTTTCATAGTTAACAGTTCTTCTCGAAGAATGATTTCTCTCCTTGTTCCCACGAGAAACAAGAAATCTCTGATTCAAGCTGCTAAGATGAGTACAAGTCTTTTGAAGCAAGGCTTCTGCAAAGTTGAAGGTAGCGGCCACTGAAAAGGAAAAGTGAAAAAAAGGAGAGGCCGAATAAGGTACGTTCAGCGTTTTCATGAGTTATGTGACTTTTTTTTTGTTCCCTGTTTATTTCCGTTGCAGCTACTGCTGAATCAAGCAACAATAAGGAAGCACATACATACCACGATAATCAAGAAATGAGATTTTTTTAAGCATTTCACCCCAAGCAAGGCGGGAAGCCACTATCACGCAAGGGATTACAGAGAGTTGGAGCGAGAGCAAATAGGAGTGATAGAGGATAGGATAAAGAGAAGGATAGGGGATATATCAAGGGATCTGGAGACGTCGATTGACATTACATTTGAATAGTTGAAGATTATAGATATCAGGAAAACAGGAAAAGGGGAGAGAGTTCCACAGGCAAGAGATGCGAGACATGAAGCTATTGGAGTAGAAGAGACGGCTATATTTAACAGTTTCAACAGTGAAAGGGTGAGAACAGGATGCCAGCCTCGTAGGACGCTTGAATTCATGAAGTCTGGGAACCAGCGAAAGCAGCTCATCGGAACTGTTACCATGACAGTATATGTAAAAAAGACAGGAAGAAGCGACGGCACGTCTCCGAGAGAGCGACTGTAGTCGAGATGCCAGATCAGGGCCAATTATATTGCATATTCGTCTCTGGATCTTATCAAGAGCCCCGAGACAAACAGAAGGGGCTCCTGACCATATATGGCAGTAATAGTAATTATAACCTTTTTTAAAAAAATTAAGTGTCAGGAATTGTAAGGAATTCACCTTAAAATCTTTTGCTTGCTGAAAAGAAGACGAAAAAGACTGGTGTATTTGGCTATTAAAACTTTCTTTTATGTTCAAGAATATGTTCATAGTTTTTCTTCATTTGTCAAGAAAAATTAGCTCAGCTAAAGAAATTTTCGATGACGAATTTTTAGTACATATCGTTTTATTCATCTGTAGTGTCTAGCACTCAACAAAGCCAATGTGTTATATTTATCAAGACTATATTTTCTGAGTCTTGGCTCCAATCCAGAAGTCAGACGGTTGATTGTATTTGGAAGACAGCTGTTGGATTATTAGCTCTGTAAGACGTATGCACTAACGTTGTTCAAAAGCTGTCGTCAGTCCGACAGGTAAACTGCTGAGAAGTAAATAAAACGAGAGGTATTAACCTAATCAGAAACACAGGTAGATTAAGACAGCTTAAGACATGAGAACTCATTCACACAACAAGGTCTCACGCGGACATGCTGTCTGCTGGCACATAAAAAGACATTTCTTCAAAATGAAGTCGCTTCGCTAACAGATAAATAAAAACCTATACGATTAGTCTTTAGGTGTAATTCATCAGTTAAGAATATCAATAGTGTGTGACATTAATAACTAGGCAGATTCTGAACGTCATACTTAACATCTCTTGGAAAGAACGTCCAACGAAATCACAACTCTATCGATCAATCCTTAATATATCTACAATCTTACGCGAACCTAAGATGCATTTTGCCCAACGCTGCTGGTTAGTGAAACAGTTACTTACAGGTGATTTGCTGTTCTGGACACCTAGCCATGACGCAAGTTGGGCTTCGTCACCCAGCAATCAACTCCATTGACCAACTATGTTATGACACAGAATGCCACCTAAATGACCTTTCGAACTGGATGCAGGATCGTGCTGAATGTCCGAGTTAGCTCGACTAATTGGACAAGGACAATAGTAGCATAGGTACTCACAAACGTTACAAATTTACTAGCAAACCCAAATAGTAAAAACTGACTTATGGTACTTGAAGTATTACTCGTACAACAAAAACAGCAATCAATAAAAAAAATAAATAAAATGTATATATATAAAAAACATCAGCTCTCGCCTACGTCACAACAGCTTTTTTCCTACGTCTCAACACTGTCTACATTATTTGTCTACAATACTCACTAGTTCTACGAGACTCGCAAATTGTCTCTAGCTACGATGATGTTGACTTTAGAAAGTCTAAAATTTAGATAGTATTTCCTGTACATTTCTTCCGAAATGAACATCGGACAATTTCTGACAGAATTTCATTCTTGTCCGGATTATTTGTAATTTGAAAAAGTTGATCAATAAAATTAATAGACACAAAATGTCTGTTGTTTTTAATATTTGCTTTAAAAACATTTGTTGCCTAAACACACACACAGCACACACACACACACACACACACACACACACATATATATATATATATATATATATATATATATATATATTTAGTTTTTAGTTGATTGATGTGAGTTTGTGACAAACTCACATCAATCCAACCAACTATGTTAGTTCTATCTCTGATATTGAGCGCTTTCTAATAAAAGTACCATAATATAATATATATATATATATATATATTTATATTTATATTATATATTTATATTTATATACATGCAATTTTAATATATATATATATATATATATATATATATATATATATATATATATATATATATATATATATATATATATATATGTGTATATGTTCTTTTTTATATATACAAATATTTAAGTAAATGATCCGTTTATAATAAACAGTATTAATAACATTTACAACCTAAATGTCTCCGAGAAATTTTCATAGAAATTATGCGTAATATATATATATATATATATATATATATATATATATATATATATTATTAATTTAGTTAATCGAATAGTTTCAGCCAACTTGGTCATCATCAGGACAAATAAAATTCCTGCTTGTTAGTGAACTACATGAGAATGACTGTCTCTGAAGTAATGAACATAATCTGTAGTTTCCATTTGTTTTTTTTTTTTTTGTTTTTATGGTTTTATATATATATATATATATATATATATATATAATTTGATATGTTCATTTTATGCAGTATATTTTAATTTTTTTCTACCGGCCTCAATATTCGAGAAGTCTTATTCAATAAAAATGGGACCACCGGCAGCATTCGAACATACGTCATTCTTTTCAGGAGAAATCGTTGTTAGAGCCGACATGCTTTTAACCAACTCGGCCATTAAGGACATCACCGATTAAGCAAGGTTGAATGCTGTAATCTAAACTCATTCTTCTCGAATTTAGATTACCCAAAGTTCATACATACTGAGACAGATATATAGATAGATCGATAGATAGGTAAGAAAAGAATGAGATAGATAGATAGATAGATAGATAGATAGATAGATAGATAGATAGATGAATGAATAGATAGATAGAATAGATAGAATAGATAGATATGAATAGACTGAGATAGATATGAATAGACAGATAGATAGATAGATATGAAAATAGATAGATATGATAGATGTAAATAGATATGAATAGAGATAGATAGATATGAAAATAGATAGATATGAATAGAGATAAATAGATATGAATAGACATAGATAGATAGATAGATAGATAGATAGATAGATAGATAGATGTGAATAGACTGAGAGAAATAGATGTGAATAGACAGATTGAGAGATGTGAATAGACTGTGATAGATAGATAGATAGATAGATAGATAGATAGATAGATAATGAATAGACAGTGATAGACATATATAAATAGACTGTAATAAAAAGATAGATAGATAGATAGATAGATAGATAGATAGATAGATAGATAATGATGGATATATATAAATAGATTGAGATAGATAATGAACAGACAGTGGTAGATATATATGAATAGTCTTTGATAGATAGATAGATAGATAGATAGATAGATAGATAGATAGATAGATAGATAGATAGATAGATATGAATAGACTGTTAAATACATACATAAATAAATAATGAACAGATCGTGATAGATATACATGATTAGACTGTATTAGATAGATAGATAGATAGATAGATAGATAGATAGATAGATAGATAGATAGATAGATAGATGTCAATAGACTGAGAGAGAGAGATGTGAATAGACTGAGATTGAGAGATAGATATGATAATAGATAGATATAAATAGAGATAAATAGATATAAATATATCCAGATAGATAATGAAAAAATAAAATAGATACATATATACAAGTGTATATACATGTATACATAGAATGAGATAGATAGATAGATAGATAGATAGATAGATAGATAGATAGATAATGAACAGTAAACTTTCAGAATATTGCTGTGTATTTTCTGTCAAATTTTCTTCTGAACTTTTCGAAAACCCTATCTAAATAATAAATCCTTAAAAGTGGTTATTTTCTGAGAATTATCGACGTACGGCAGCAAACAGTATCATAATAAATGTTGGGTAATGCATATTTAAATTGATAACCTTCTTGGAGACAAAATCTTGAATCTTAGGATTTATTTCTTAAACAACTAGAATAATTCATCTATCGACTTTCATTTGGTTTGCTCACGTCCAAAGTTTTATCACATGAAATTCTTTCTTCAAATGCGTATTTATTACACACAAAGAAATAATGTATTTTTCAAAATATTTTTCATCCGGTCTCAAAACAATCCTATAATATTGCCAAAATATCTGTTAGATTACCAATTATTGAAGAGATATATTTAATGAGAAATAAAGAGTGGCAGTATCAGATTTTAGCAGACATACGTCTTCGTGATCAAGCTATTACCATTTTTCAAACTCACGATCACGCCTGATTATGCATTATCTCGCAGAAACAATAATTGAGGTCCGCTTCGAATTGGTGCAATATAAACCATGTATTGGCTCTGTGAATATTGAACAAAAACAAATGTGTCTACCCACGCGACATCAACAAGGATTAGTAAGGCTTCCTAAAAGACACATACACTGATACCGTCGGCCAGGCATATATTGACACAGAAGTTTTCATTTGAAATATATAGTAGGAGCGACAAAGCAGATTGATGCCACATCTAGTCTGGTGTTCCTCCTATAACTTTAGAAATCCTCATTGAAATCGAAAAAAGAATCTCTTTCCCAACACAATAACATAGCTTCTCTTTTCTGTAAATACTTACAAATGGTAATTGTTCTAATGAACTTTTCACTATGTAACTGTACGTTCTATGCTAATAGTTTTTTCTCTCTCATTTTTCGCTTGTGGAACTCCCTCCCGCCCTCTTGTTTCCCTGTAAACTTTGATCTTGGGAAATTTAAATCGAATGTCAGTCATCGTATCCGGACCATTAACCATCTGGGTTAAACATTTTTGCCGTAGGAAAACTCGCCTCGGGAGTTTTCGCCGTAAGATGATTTTGCCGTAAGACAATTTTGCCGCTTTTTTTTTTTCGATACTCTTATCTTGGCCGTCCCTTTTGGAAGAATGTTCAAGTTAATATTTTAATTATATAACAAGATGGGATTTTAAATTGTTTAAACGTTTTTCTGTTTGATGAATTGAATATCAATTTGTAATCGATCTGAGATTGCAAAGGAAATATTTGTCGCAGATTACTTTCACAACGCAAAGAATAAATCACTAAGTTCAGACTCGAATATCGGGGGCAAAAAGAAATGCCGAAAACTCGATTCGCAGGTACTATCTCACAAATCACAATGCACGTAACCAGTCAGAAAAATAAGTCATTCTCAAACAAACGCAGTAGCCAAAATACACGAATTGTTCCCCGATTCGAGAAGACCAACTATCGACCAAGCATCTTTGCTATTCGTCGACAACTGGGTGAATACGCCCAATTTTAGCATATCAAAATACGTTTATAGCGGCCCCTGCGACGGACATGTTTTTTTTTTTTTTTTTTTTTTTTAATTTAAATATTCCGTCTTCAGCATGTAATGCGGAATACATGCCCTTTTTTTATAAGTAATTTTCTTTTTCGCCACATTTTCCGTCGTAGGATACACGCGACGCGCTGTCGTTTGGTTTGTCGAGGTAAGTCGCCATTTTTCTTCGCTATACAATTATACTTTAGACCAAAAGGTGGTGTGTTGTTATAATGTATGTTGAAATATATTTCACTAGGTATTTATAGTGAATTTAAAACAGTTTACGTTTGCAAATAATTTGTGTAAAGTTCAAAAGACTTACTGAATGCATAAAGGACTATCTTTCTTTGAACAGATATTTTATATTGAAGTTGGTTGCGTATTGAAGTTGTCAGTTTGAAATAATATATATTGCTTGATTGAGAATTATTGACAGACTGATATTATTTTAACAAAAAGTTTAACGCTAAGTCTAAAATATGAAATTGCATAACCTAAGTTCTGCTGTCAAGTTGAAAATTTTGCGCTCCACACTGACGGGGATGAATGATGTAGGATTTTAATCCTATAACTTCGATTATTAAAATGTTTAAATTGAAGTAACAATAGTGTGAGCCAGCTATACTTGATAGCAAGGTAGTTCGCATATAAAAAAATGCGGCGAAATTGTCTTACGGCAAAAATCCTATACAGCAAAAAAAAATCCTATACGGCGAAAATTGATGAGGCAAGTTTTCCTACAGCAAAAATGTTTACGGCAAATGTTCTTAGAACCGTCAGTCGTTATCTGTCTTCTTAATTCATGTAACATGAGCTCTGGTAAAAAATAGAGTTACTGAGAAATTAGGTTTATAAGTCCCAAAAATTCACTCACTAATGTCCCCTGCGTTAAAAGCGTTGGTTGAGTGATCCTAAAGTATCTTGGCCGAAAGTGTTCTGAGTTCAATACCTGGCCACAGCAGAGGGAACAAAAACATGAATAGTCCAGTTAACAAGGTGAATTAACTAAAACTGTGATATCCCTTACGTGGTTCTAGATTCCTGAGGCAAGTTTTCCTACAGGTTTACGTTTAGCAAATGTTCTTACCGTGTCGTTATCTGTCTTCTTAATTCTTGTTAACATGAGCTCTGGTAAAAAAAAAAGTTATTCTGTGAGAAATGGTTTTCGCTAAGTCCCAAAAATTCCTCACTAATGTCCCCTAAAAAGCGTTGGTTGAGTGATCCTGAAATTGGGGTTTGAAAGTGTTCTGAAATACCTGGCCAAGCAGAGGAACAAAAATTTGAATAGTCCAGTTAACAAGGTGAATTAACTAAAACTGTGATATCTCAAGGCATGACACGTGGAACTAGAACAATCTACCCCCGTGGACTAAATAAAGGGCTCAGGTCAAAATTTCAACGTATATCACCTGAAGAAGGCCGGATCATACAACGACCGAAACGTTGTGATTATGGCAATAAAGATGAGGACTACAGTTCGAACAATGTCAATAGTGTAAATTGTGAGAGGCGTATATTTTGAAAAAGTTATTTGTTGCTTTAGTCAACTTGTTAGATAGGCCTTCATACAGTCAAGTAAGCTAAGTAATTTGTATTCTGTGGAAACATGTGCCCAGTGTAGAGTTAAATTCGCTGGCGACTCAAACATCGCTCATAGAGGAAATGAGACGCGTTCTGTCTCTAAGGCCTCCTGTGAGTAAAGGAGAAAGATTTTAAGCCCTTAATACAAATAAAGAATTTGCTATATACCTATGTTTGATAGATTAGTTAAAGCACTTGATAAAGTATGTCACAAATAACTGTTGGAGCTGTTAGGTAAGCTTGATATATTTGGGAAATGGTATTAGAATATTACAGAACTTATGCATATGGATAGAAAATGAATTCAGTAAACACACGAAAATAGAAAGGCCACGATATATTTCCTCACCGGACGTATTCAGATTTACAGTGAGGCATTCTGACTGAATTAGAAATCCTACCTGAATTCATTAATGGTGTTAAAATCCTAACCAAAATCCTAGATATGAACATTTTTACGAGAATCTATTTTTATCAATGTAACTGTTACAGTTTTTGGGTACGTTGGTACTAGTGAGCCAGTCAAAATGAGCTGACTCATTTTATAGTTTACCAATAGAAGGGTTAACCAATCAGAAAGCTCAAAATATTCAATCCGACGTGTATAAAGGCAGCCATTTTTTTCTCCCAAAATATCTCCACTGCCAACCTGATATCGAAGACTTAAAGAATTACTTAACAGCCACTACTTTCTCCGAATCTACACTGCCAACCTCACCAAGTTCTGGGTTAATTGATGTGGTCGAATGAAGTGAAGTTTTTCATTCGGCCATCTATATTCGTTGGTTGGCGCCAAAATTAAGCAAGTTGCCTGGCGAAATCAGTTGTTGGAGAAATCTGATTCAGAGAAGTTTGTTTCATTCGCTGACCTGACATGTAAAGTATACCACAAAAACTCAACAAATCCCGATTGACGTTATTTTGAAGTATTACTACCTTCTTGCCGGTAAACATTTCTCTTGTTTTTCCTTTTTAGCACCTGACCATAATGATGAAAATTATAATAAAACCTTTTTTTTTGTTTACAATAAAACTTACCTGGTCTTCCGTTGTTCTCTTTACCTCACTTTATCTTATGTCTTTCGTCGCACAGGTGACAGGATGATACAGGAAGGAAAATACAAGAATTCCTGCAAAAGGTAGTAAAGAAAATCGACTCGAATGGAATAAACAAGCGTAAAAAGACAAAATGTATGGGTGTCAGTAATATAAAGAGTCGAACATGCTAATTCGAGATGCCAAAATCAAGTGAGCAATATATTGAAATATCTAAGAAGTTTTTTAAGTGGAATGTAAGGTACCGAAATCCGAAGATACACCGGGATAGCGAAAGATGCCATCCCAAAGCTGAAAAAAAAAACAGATAAAAACTTAGAAACAAAGCAATGTATACTTAAGAAGAGACTTAAAGCAAGAGAAACAAAGAAAAGAGTACTTACCATTTTATGTAATATCAGTCCTCCTATATGGCAGTGAATGCTGGATAATCTCCTGCCATATGAAGAAGAGACTTGAAGCAAGAGAAACAAAGAAAAGAGTCCTGACCATTTTATGTAATATCAGTCCTCCTATATGGCAGTGAACGCTGGACAATCTCCTCCCATATGAAGAAGAGACTTGAAGCAAGAGAAACAAAGAAAAGAGTCCTGAACTGTTATGTAATATCAGTCTTCCTATATGGCAGTGAATGCTGGATAATCTCCTGCCATATGAAGAAGAGACTTGAAGCAAGAGAAACAAAGAAAAGAGTCCTGAACTGTTAGAATATCAGATATGGCAGTGAATGCTTGAAGCAAGAGAAACAAAGAAAAGAGTCCTGACCATTTTATGTAATATCAGTCCTCCTATATGGCAGTGAACGCTGGACAATCTCCTCCCATATGAAGAAGAGACTTGAAGCAAGAGAAACAAAGAAAAGAGTCCTGAACTGTTATGTAATATCAGTCTTCCTATATGGCAGTGAATGCTCTCCTCCCATATGAAGAAGAGACTTGTAAAAGAGTCCTGAACTGTTATAATATCAGTCTTCCTATATGGCAGTGAATGCTGGATAATCTCCTGCCATATGAAGAAGAGACTTGAAGCAAGAGAAACAAAAGAAAAGAAACATTTTATGTAATATCAGTCCCTATATGGCAGTGAACGCAATTTAAGAAGAGACTAATCCTGACCATTTTATGTAATATCAGTCCTCCTATATGGCAGTGAACGCTGGACAATCTCCTCCCATATGAAGAAGAGACTTGAAGCAAGAGAAACAAAGAAAAGAGTCCTGAACTTTTATGTAATATCAGTCCTCCTATATGGCAGTGAATGCTGGACAATCTCCTCCCATATGAAGAAGAGATCCTCTTAAGAGACTTTTTATGAAGCCAAAGAGAAACAAAGAAAAAAGAAAGAGTCCTGAACTGTTATGTAATATCAGTCTTCCTATATGGCAGTGAACGCTGGACAATCTCCTCCCATATGAAGAAGAGACTTGAAGCAAGAGAAACAAAGAAAAGAGTCAAATGAATATCAGTCCCTATATGGCAAACGCTGGACAATCTCCTCCCATATGAAGAAGAGACTTGAAGCAAGAGAAACAAAGAAAAGAGTCCTGAACTGTTATGTAATATCAGTCTTCCTATATGGCAGTGAATGCTGGATAATCTCCTGCCATATGAAGAAGAGACTTGAAGCAAGAGAAACAAAGAAAAGAGTCCTGAACATTTTATGTAATATCAGTCCTCCTATATGGCAAACAATATGAAGAAGAGACTTGAAGCAAGAGAAACAAAGAAAAGAGTCCTGACCATTTTATGTAATATCAGTCCTCCTATATGGCAGTGAACGCTGGACAATCTCCTCCCATATGAAGAAGAGACTTGAAGCAAGAGAAACAAAGAAAAGAGTCCTGACCATTTTATGTAATATCAGTCCTCCTATATGGCAGTGAACGCTGGACAATCTCCTCCCATATGAAGAAGAGACTTGAAGCAAGAGAAACAAAGAAAAGAGTCCTGAACTGTTATGTAATATCAGTCTTCCTATATGGCAGTGAATGCTGGACAATCTCCTGCCATATGAAGAAGAGACTTGAAGCAAGAGAAACAAAGAAAAGAGTCCTGAACTGTTATGTAATATCAGTCCTCCTATATGGCAGTGAAACAATCTCCTGCCATATGAAGAAGAGACTTGAAACAAAGAAACAAAGAAAAAGTCCCTGAGTCCTTCCTATAATGTCAGTGAACGCTGGACAATCTCCTGCCATATGAAGAAGTGACTTGAAGCAACAGAAACAAAGAAAAGAGTCCTGACCATTTTATGTAATATCAGTCTTCCTATATGGCAGTGAATGCTGGATAATCTCCTGCCATATGAAGAAGAGACTTGAAGCAAGAGAAACAAAGAAAAGAGTCCTGACCATTTTATGTAATATCAGTCCTCCTATATGGCAGTGAATGCTGGATAATCTCCTGCCATATGAAGAAGAGACTTGAAGCAAGAGAAACAAAGAAAAGAGTCCTGAACTGTTATGTAATATCAGTCTTCCTATATGGCAGTGAATGCTGGATAATCTCCTGCCATATGAAGAAGAGACTTGAAGCAAGAGAAACAAAAAGAGACTTGAAGGAAGAAAAGAGTCCTGACCATTTTATGTAATATCAGTCCTCCTATATGGCAGTGAATGCTGGACAATCTCCTCCCATATGAAGAAGAGACTTGAAGCAAGAGAAACAAAGAAAAGAGTCCTGAACTGTTATGTAATATCAGTCTTCCTATATCAGTCCTCCTCCTATATGAAGTGAATGCAAGAGAACAAAGAAAAGAGTCCTGAACTGTTATGTAATATCAGATTCCTAATGGCAGTGAATGCTGAGAATCTTGAATGAAGAAGAGACTTGAAGCAAGAGAAACAAAGAAAAGAGTCCTGAACTGTTATGTAATATCAGTCTTCCTATATGGCAGTGAATGCTGGATAATCTCCTGCCATATGAAGAAGAGACTTGAAGCAAGAGAAACAAAGAAAAGAGTCCTGACCATTTTATGTAATATCAGTCCTCCTATATGGCAGTGAATGCTGGACAATCTCCTGCCATATGAAGAAGAGACTTGAAGCAAGAGAAACAAAGAAAAAAAAGAGTCCTGACCTTTTATGTAATATCAGTCCTCCTATATGGCAGTGAACGCTGGACAATCTCCTCCCAGATGAAAAGAGAAAGAAACAAAAGAAAAGAGTCCTGAACTGTTAATATCAGTCTTCCTATATGGCAGTGAATGCTGGACAATCTCCTCCCATATGAAGCAGAGACTTGCTGAGAAACAAAGAAAAAGAGTCCTGAACTTTATGTAATATCAGTCTTCCTATATGGCAGTGAATGCTGGACAATCTCCTCCCAGAAGAGACTTGAAGCAAGAGAAACAAAGAAAAGAGTCCTGAACTGTTATGTAATATCAGTCCTCCTATATGGCAGTGAATGCTGGACAATCTCCTCCCATATGAAGAAGAGACTTGAAGCAAGAGAAACAAAGAAAAGAGTCCTGACCATTTTATGTAATATCAGTCCTCCTATATGGCAGTGATATGGATAATCTCCTGCCATGAAGAAGAGACTTGAAACAAGAGAACAAAAAGAAAAAGAGTCCTGAACTGTTATGTAATATCAGTCCTCCCATGAATGAATCTCCTGATATGAAGAAGAGACTTGAAAACAAAGAAAAACAAAACTGTTATGAAAAAAGTTCCTATATGAACTGTTATATAATATCAGTCCTCCTATATGGCAGTGAATGCTGGACGATCTCCTCCCATATGAAGAAGAGACTTGAAGAACTGTTATGTAATATCAGTCTTCCCTATATGGCAGAGAAACAATAATCTCCTGAAAAGAAGAGACCTGAACTGTTATGTTTTTAAATATCAGTCTTCCTATATGGCAGTGAATGCTGGATAATCTCCTGCCATATGAAGAAGAGACTTGAAGCAAGAGAAACAAAAGAAAGTCCTGAACTGTTATGTAATATCAGTCTTTATGGCAGTGAATGCTGGATAATCTCCTATGAAGAAGAGACTTATAAAGAGAAACAAAAGAAAGTCCTGAACTGTTATGGTCTTCCCCGCCAAGCAGTGAATGCTGGACTCCTCCCATATGAAGAAGAGACTTGAAGCAAGAGAAACAAAGAAAAGATTACTGAACTGTTATATAATATCAGTCCTCTTATATGGCAGTGAATGCTGAACGATCTCCTCACAGATGAAGAAGAGACTTGAAGCAAGAGAAACAAAGAAAAGAGTCCTGAACTGTTATGTAATATCAGTCTTCCTATATGGCAGTGAATGCTGGATAATCTCCTGCCATATGAAGAAGAGACTTGAAGCAAGAGAAACAAAGAAAACAGTACTTACCATTTTATGTAATATCAGTCCTCCTATATGGCAGTGGATGCTGGACGATCTTCTCACAGATGAAGGAATGTTTTACAATTTAAAAAAAAAAGAAGAATATCTGTCTTTGGCTTGTTTATCGGGGTGAACGCGTATGCAGACCCCACACTTAGAAATAGCGCACCCGAGTCGCCCACATTTTGCGGTCTTCGCAAACGTCAACCCAACCGGAGGGCAATGGAAGAGCATCGCTCTGGGAGATTTGGGTGTGAATTTTAGTCACTATCAATTCTTTTGAGATTAATTAACAGAAAAGACCGGCTTTCAGCGCCAAAAGTGTTAATAAAATCACGCACTATACCCGAGTATATATGGTAATTTACATATTCTTGTGGGAGCAGTTCTGGCGTGAAATATCAAGTGCGTGTTTTCTTTTTTTCACAATGACACTTTTGTTTAAAATGTAAAAAACAAACAAACTCTCAAGTGTTCTATGATTTTAAGTCCCATTCGTTGATATGTAACTTACGTTCTTTATTGAAATAATGATTATTTAACAGATTCTGTCCAAATAGCCACACTGCCATTCGTTTGGAAATACCTTGATTTGTCAGGTTCTCGATTTGCAACGTCGGATAAGCAAAGAAGTGAGTCTGAATAATCAGGAAGAGATCTTCAATAAACACGAATGATCATTGAAATGCACTCTGATTAAATTTTAATTTTTCATTTGCAGTCGAGAAGCAGTATTAGTGTCGGCTTCCATAGCTTAAAATATCGACTACTTTTTGTTATTATTTCCATCTTTTAAATATATTTTACTTTGAAAGTGTCATAATCGGAAAAAGAAAAGATATTATTGTCTGTAGAAAAGAGTAGGTTTGTAAACTAGAAGTTGAATATAAAACACCAATGACGGTATCGACCGGAAGCGGAAGCGAAAATATCTTGGATGTGGTAAAGAAGTGTTTAGAGTCGTCTGTTGTTAGTGTCTCATGAAGAAGGATAAAAGCGTTGAAGGCATTTAAAAAGAAAATGGAGGACATTAGGAGGTGACGGTAAGAGGAAAACAAGTAGTAGTGGTAGTAAAGTGATAGGTACTTACCAAGAGATGTGAAGGAGGAGATAGGAGGAGGATGAACAGGAAAAAGGTGGGTGGAGGTGAAAGATGATAGCGGGAAATCAGGAGAAGGATGATGTGAATGAGGAAAAAGTAGGAGCAGAACCAGTAGGTAAAGAAAGATAGAGGGAAAAAAAGAGGAAAAGGATGAGGAAAGAGGATGAGGGCAAGAAAGAAATAAATAAGTGTGAGATAAGTAGTATTAGAATGAGGAGAAAAAGTGCAAGAAGTCGAGAAGGAGGAAGAAATAGAAGGGAGGCAAAGTTTAATGGAAAGACAAGGAGGAGAAACAAATATTATGTCGGTATATTCCAGTTCACCTGTAGTTAAGTCTGTATCATTTATCCAGTTTGTTTTTTGATTTTTTAGTTTTTACGTTCAACACTTTCACACACGGATATTATAGCCATATTGTCAGCTGTTACTGCTGTCGTACAGCTTACTTCCTGGTAGGTAAAGCCTATATCTCTATATAATTGTTTTCGAAATATCATGTTATTTGCTTACCAAATATATACCGAGCGGTTTTGTTAGTATCTGCCTGCTGGAAAAGATAAAAACACCAACATTTATAATAAACTCGGAAGAACGAAAATGAAGTTATTATTTTCTAAAAAGAGAATATAAAAAAAAAACATCGGAAATGTTTGCCATAGCAGACAGAGAAAAAGAAAATAAAGAAATTCATGTGATAGGTCCTGATCTGGCATCTCGACTACAGTCATTTTCTCACAGACGTGACATTTTCATTTTGTATCCAAAATTACAGTGCACGTTTTATTATAAACAGCTTAAAAGCCACCCTATCGACCGCCGTTTAAGCTAGCTTCTGTAGAGGACTCTTGGTTTGACCATCATCTCAATAGCTAGGGGGGAGCAGATGCGATAAGTATCAATAAACTACAGAAGAACTCAAAATTGATTGCTGAATTTAAGTACTGAATTAATGTTTAAGCTTACCTTTTAAAAGTTCAACGATAATTCATCTGCTAC
This sequence comes from Acanthosepion pharaonis, assembly GCA_903632075.3. Taxonomy (NCBI): domain Eukaryota; kingdom Metazoa; phylum Mollusca; class Cephalopoda; order Sepiida; family Sepiidae; genus Acanthosepion; species Acanthosepion pharaonis. Next base: position 609,111 of record CAHIKZ030002922.1, on the reverse strand, counting down.
CAGTTAATTTAAAGACGATTTGATGTAGGTAGATCTTTATTTTCCGTACAAACAATTCTTTTTATTTCATGGGTGTTAGAACAGAGGACAATTTATGGGATAAAATTAATATAGTGTAAAGATGGGAAAATCGAAATTTAGAAATAGTTATACATTCAACATTTGAGGAAACATAAAGAAACATATTAGCTAATTAAGTTAAAACTATATAATGGAATCTATATGAATAAATGCGAAATTGGGGCCCAATTCTCCCGTGAATTCTGAGATTAAAAAGCCTCAGCTCTACTTTATAGTAATTTGGCATTAGCTCGACCCCCCGCGCCATGAAGTCGCGTTGTGACACAAGGTCGGTTTAATGTGGGGAGTCCGAGCGTGTTCATTCGGGCAAAGAACAAAAATTCCCCAAGCCTCCACAACTGTCGGTTGCGCTGGTCTCGCTGCGAGCACCGATCCCTTTCTCTCTCTGGTGCAATAATAAAGCGCGGCCTTGAGCAGCTGGCCACCTCTCAGTATGACTTTCTTCAGTTGTAACTCCGTCCTTTGACGGAGCCGCCCCTGGGGGCACTCTGCCCAAAGACAGAGGCGCAACTGAGAGATGATAAATAGTATAAACTACTCGAGAGAAATTTGTATTTACTCAACCTCCCACGAATTCAGGTTGTAACACAAAATCGGTTTAATGTGGGGAGGCCGAGCGCGTACACCCGGGATAGGAACAAAAATAGCCCGAGCCCCCGCTGTTCCTCAAGCGCTTTTTACTAGAACTAAAACGCTGCCTCGCGGTAACAGTTCAAACAAGCAGTACCTGGGATGCGCGCTGTCTTTCATTATGTTTTCTGCTCTGCTGCGAGAAAGGGAATTATAGATGTGCTCCAAAGAGTGCAGCGAGGAGTCGGTTATTTTCTCGGCAACATCTATAATCCTTCTCAACAAAAAATATCAATAACCGTCCAACACTATCTCGTTTGTCTCTAACGTGGTTAAAGTCTATACTCCTAAACTCCATTAAGACAATTTATTTATATTTCACTGCTATAGTCCACTTCATCCCCCTTCCCGAAAAGAGTAGCGTGGTACGCAAAAGTAATGATCGTGATTGTGAGATGGATATAGGTACAATCACAAGTGTACGATGGGTAAATTGTCGCTATTTTATGTATTTAATTTCGCGCATGCGCTTTCTTTGTTTTTTATTTTGTCGACTGCACAGTATAGGAGACTCAGTTGCGTACCATCTGCGCATAAAAAAAACGCACCATGACGCAATTCACTCCTACCAGAAATTTGGACAAGCCATGTTCTGAGGCTTGGCATTTGCGCCGGAATTTCAAGCAATAGTGTTCTTTTAGACGATAATATGTATTTAATCGGAACCAAAGGATAAAAGTTGTTCCTCAAGATATTACTTAACAGTTCAGTAAAACGTTTCTTGTTCATACTACTTTGCTTAGCTTTTGGAAGACATCTCTGGCCATCGCAATGAGTTTTCGGATTTTCGAGTCGCACTTACCGTCCTCAATGTGCTGATTCATGCTTGTTCCAGCTTCCGGTTAGGAAGCACTTAAACAACCAATGAATGCAGAGAATTTTTTTTTTTTTTTTTTTTCTTCGAGTTAAAATGTGTGGTTCCCCCACTTGTCCGCAAAAGAACCCGAAGAATTCAGAGTGGTAGAATGTCAATCTGAGGACAGTGCAGAGGATTCGGAAAGAGATGGATGAGTCTAATGGTGATTATGAAGGTACAGCAGCACGGAAAACTCACTCTGATCGCCCTGGTAAGAAAAGAACTCCCGAATTTTTTCATGAGGTCTTCAGACTCAACACGGAGGCCTACATCAAGTGCCTTGAGGAGAAGGTGCTGCCCTGGGTCAAGAGGGTTGCTCTGTCTGGCAAAAGGACAATTTCTGCAACCACATCACACCTTACATCTGTCCACTTAACTCCCCAGATTGAAAACAACCTTGATTATTATGTGAGGGGCGCTGTTGAGTGAGAGACCAACAAATTTCTTAGTAACACCAAACCTGAACTGGATCCAAGGATTATGGCAGCATTCACCAACTTAAACAAGGAGACCGCCCAGAAGAGTTGCAGGAGATTCTAAAGTTGTCTGAAGGCCGTGGTTAGAATCAGTGTCGACTTTATTGAATAAATTTACTCTTTAGTATTTCAAGATATTTTTGTGCAATTTTGTAAATATATCTGTTGGAACGACATATCAGTATTAGTTTCATTCTTGCGTCATTTAGACGCCTATCTATCCATCGCAACCTGTAGATGGTGTACAGAAGAGGGCTTAATATACATCCCTGTGGGGTACCGACGCTGAGAATGACAGTGAAGGATATGTGCGGGCCTATTCTGATTGTCGACGAAATGTCAGAAAGTCCTTAACCCAAACACAAATGAATAGAGATTGTCTTAGTCGTGTGAGCTTTGTGGCCAGTCTGTTCAGGTTGATCGCGCTTAAGCTGAATCAATAAAAAAAGCTCAGTTTCTGGTTTAAACATCTCGTAAGCAATCTTTTATCTAATTAGAAAATGTAGCATTGCCTGCCATGAGCCCCATTTGAGGATCTGTTAAAATTAAACTCACTACATGTTATTCTTTGTATTTACATTGAACTGCTTGCATACATTGCATTTGCAGAGGTATATTTTACAACACTTAGCCTTTAAAGTTTTTATTATTAACCGTAAGAAGACACTTTCGGTCGTAATTTTACATTTCACGAGTAGAAAAATAATGAATATTTTCAAAAGTATTTTTTATTATTTCTAATCAATATTATTTTTTGATGTTTTATACATATATATTTGATGTTCTAGTTTCTATAAGAATGACAATGGTAACTACTGAAATTAAATATAAGGAATAAATAAACTCCTAAGACACCTGTCTGGGCCAAAAATGCTCATTAAAAAAATTGGCAGTTAATGGGTTAATAATTTATCTCTTAATAATGTAGTCGATCTTGGCTCTCCACATATTCATTATTTGTGTGAATTCATATAATTATTTTCCACCCAAGATTTGTTTTAAAGCCAGGTCATTTAAGGCAATCATACCTGTCCACAGTTTCCTTATCTTTATTAATTGCAAACTAGTATATACCTGTGCAGCCAAGAAAGTTTTAATAGTGAGATGCAATGAAGCAAAGTTCTTGAAACAATGTATTGAGATTCAATAAAGCGGAGATAAATATTACACAATTAATAAAGAGGGCAACGGACCGTTTAATTAATCCATTCCCGTTTATATTTTTTTAGACGTTCAATGGTAGCTATGATTCGTTCATTACTTCTGCTATTATATAAATCGCTTTTTGCTCAATATCTTGTCATGTTAAAAATGTTGTGTTTAACAGTGAAATGTGAAAATCTCTCGGAAGAAAAAGATTAGCAACAGAACGACAAAAACGGCGACGTCAATGGCTATTTCAAGACGAAGTTGGTGAAATACGATCACTTAACAAAGGTATCTGAGAGCCTCACATGAAAAGCTTGAAGAAATAGGACTGCAATATTAGAAACTTAAGAGCAAAGAAACTGATTAATTAAACGATTTCTCTGGAATTAATTTTGTTTAAATGAACATAAATATATTTTTATATAGATTATTAAAACGAATAAGAGGAGTAATAACTCATAAATTTACTAACCTAAGTTGATTTCTCTCCCCTTCTAACTACAATGGGACAAGAAATATATAAATAAATACACATCGATAATTATTGCATGATTCGATTTTAGTGTTCGGTTGGTTTCTACACAGTTTAGAAATGTGTTTTAGGTAGAGTTACTGCTACATAAGTTTGTAGATTTTTAAAAAGCATTTATCGGTATAAAGGAGTTCCTTTCTAGTACTATCCATGCAATTCCATACGTTCTATAGAATGATAGTGGTTGGTTTCCCTTTGCCTTCTCTAAGAATTTTAATTCAGAATTGTCCTTCTTCTAGGCTGGATAACACCCAAGGCTGTATAAGCAAATCTACCATCCAGTTCAGGGTTTAACCCTAGAACACTAACCATCAGTTAAAGTTACACCACTACTAACCATGGGTATATCATATCCGATTTTGAAAATATCAAAAAAATATTAAATATAAATCTTTATTTGAAATATTTTACATGCGGGTACTTCATACTTTGTACTTTAAGTTAACAGTAATAGGAACTAAAAAACATATTTAGATAAGAAAATTAGGTACTGAAAATTGTAATTAAAAACAGGAACGTTTGCGCTGGGTACTATATACCCATGGTTAGTATTCTAAGGTTAAGGACGAATAGATTCTGTCATTTCCAAGGTCATAAGTTCGAAATGAATGAATGAAACAGTGAAGCCGGAATTTGAACTCGGCTTGCAAATTCCTTAGCTGCTAGTTGCAAATCATTTAAGTAGAACAACACCCTCCTTAAAAATGTCAAAAAAAAAAGACAACAAAAAAAAATGTCGGCCTTGTGAAACGTATGATAATGGCCATAGATTTCACGGCTTTTCAAATGTAAAACCAGTTACTTTTTCGAAAATGTCGCCTTCAGAAACATTTTGTTCGAACAAATCAAATGCTAAACGAGGAATAATCACATACGATGAGATCGATTTTAAATTGCAAGCGAATGGGGCGGGGAAGACAATTTCTTTTCCTCAACACTTTTCAGACATAAATATATATTTAAGTTAATTTATTTGCACAAAGGCTTTAGAAATTATTTTATTTTGTGTGTGTATGTGTGTTTAACTCATCTTTAAATATTTTTCTTGTGTATTTGTGAATTGCTCTACGCTTGCGTGCTTAGTTTATTGCCTCTCCATTTTCAACTTCAGCTTCTTATTTTCGGTTAGTATTTTTTTAAATTTTTTTCTTTTCTATTCTATCGTACTTTCTTGCATTTTTTTCTTTTGCCAGAATAGCCTCTTACCATTTATCTACAGCTAAATGTGTTTCTCAAACTTCCATACAATAGGCATATTTTTCTCTTGAACATTTCTTCTTATTCATCTTCTTCGTCTTCTTCTACGTTTTTATTATTATTATTACTGTTATTATTATTTCTCAGCTTTGAAGAAAATGTATTTGACATATTTAGAACTGATTTTGTGTATCTCTTTCTCTCTCGCTCTCTCTCCCTCTCTCTCTCTCTATATATATATATATATAGATAGATAGATAGATAGATAGATAGATAGATATATTGCAGTCTGTTCATATCGATCTACAGTTCTTTTTATTTCTTTTTTCATTATTATTATTATTATTATTATTATTATTATTGTTGTTGTTGTTTCTCACCCTTGAAGAAAATATATTTGACATATTTAGAACTGATTTTGCGTATCTATCTCTCTTTCTCTCTCTCTCTCTCTCTCTCTCTCTCTCTCTATATATATATATATATATATATATATATATATATATATATATATATATATATATATATATTTTTTTTTTTTTTTTTCCTATCCGATTTGTCTGTGGTGTGTATATGTCACCACGAAATGTATCTTTATGTATTAGACATCCGTCGAGTTTCTTTCTCTCCCTCTTTTAAATCCCCCCCACCCACATCTCCAAAAATTCTCTCTGTTAAGGTTTCATGTCACTCCTCCTCATACTTACACTTTCTCTAAATTCTGTTTTGATTTCCGGAGTTGTTTTTTCTGTTTTCATTTTGAATTTGTAGGTCTGATGATTTGGATCGTATTTACGATTCCAATGGAATAAATTATGACCATGGAATATTAGTGTTTAAGCCTTTTTATTATATATATATATATATATATATATATATATATATATATATATATATATATATATATATATTGCAGTCTGTTCATATCTATCTACAGTTATTTCCTTTTCATTATTATTATTATTATTATTTTTCACCTTTGAAGAAAATATATTTGACATATTTAGAACTGGTTTTGCTTACCCCTCTCTCTCTCTCTCTCTCTCTCTCTCTATCTATCTATCTATCTATATATATATATATATATATATATATATATATATATATATATATATTGCAATCTGTTCATATCTATTTACGGTTATTTCTTTCTTTTTTTCTTTTTTTATTATTATTATTATAATTTTTTCACCACTGAGGAAAATATATTTAACATATGTAGAACTGATTTTGCGTATCTATCTATCTATCTATCTATCTATCTATCTATCTATCTGTCTATCTATGTCTTCCATCTATCTCTTTCATATCTATCTATCTATCTATCTCTCTATCTATCTATTGCAGTCTGTTCATATCTATCTATCTACGCTTATTTCTTTCTACTACTTCTTTATTATTATTATTATTGTTATTATTATTTGTGTATGTTTCTTGCTTTGTATCCTGTAGAGCCGAGTCTAAATTATGGTCCTTAGGCTCTATAGGAGAATTGGCATTTAATTGATAGCACTTTTCTTACTATATGGGATGTTCGTAGTAGGGCGATCTACTGGGCAACTTGTATGTTGATGTTACTTGGCACACTCTTAGTAATATTGTCCATTCCTTTTCTCAGCAGGCCCAGTACTCCGATTACTACTGATGCAATCTCAAACTTCATTCCTTTCATCCTGTTAATCTCGATCTCCACGTTCTTGTATTTAGACAATTTCTCCATAACTTTTTATGGAGATGTTTCTCTCAGATGGTACTGCTATGTCAATAAACACACTTCCTGAATTTCTTGTCTTTTATGATAATATCAGGCCTATTGTCTTTTATATTTCCTGTCTGTTTGAATCGGCATGTCCCAGAGGATAGTTACATCGCAATTTGGGGTAAATTGTGTCTTGCTGGTGCTCATACAATCTCTTAGTGGTTTCGATTTGGCGCTTCTTGCATACCACACTTTACACACTTTCCTTCCAAGCACCGTTATAAACAATGGAAAAGAGCGAAAACGTTATAACTTAGTGTGCATACGCAATAGTATCAAAATCAATGTGTGCCAAGCGGCTTCACTCTCTGTACTTTTACTACGTTATAGTACTGCCATTATTTTTTTATCAGACCTCGTATATTACAAAAACTCTGTAGACATCATTAACGAATATTTTATGATTATTTATTTTATATTCTGATTTTGTTTTCTTTAAATTTCATTTAAATGATTGAATTATATAGATAGATAGATAGATAGATATGGATATATTCATTTTTACTTTTCTTATTTCTTAACGCTAATTCTAAATTTAAATATATTCATATATTAAGCACGAGGCATATTTCAAATTTTAAAATGCTGCATCTTCGATTTGCAATTAATTTGCTTCCAAAATTTAACGCTATAATTTTTAATATTTGATTTTATACATTTGTTTTTTTTTTGTTTGTTTGTTTGAATTTTCGTTTTTTATTACTACGGAAATTAATACCCACGGAAATAAAGCTGATCAGCGGATTACTGACAAAATAACACAACATCAGACTTAATCCAATCATTTCATTTATTATTATTATTATTATTATTATTTTCTTTGATTTCTAGCGTTTACACATTTCTTTTCCGGTTCCCGTCCAATGGAAGCGCTAATGATAAAAAAGAAAACGCCAACACTCAGTAACATCAACTATGAATACGGTCACAATCTGATGACCGTGTTTGGAAAATAAAACCTTACTATAACTCTAGACACATATATAAACACCCATGCGTTTAGTTAAAATTAAAAAAAATATAAATAATGGCCGGATAATGGCTAAAAGAATAGTCGAAAGTACTCGACTCAACTCCCTTCCTATTGTAATTAAACACATACCCATATCCATAAACACATTCCAGCAACAGAAAAATATCTAAGGGAAACAAAAAATATACGAAACAGCATTAATAAATAGCGGATATCCTAGAATATACAAAGGAAAACAAATAAAACCAACACACTAGAAAAAGAAGCATAATATGGTTCAAACCACCCGATAATAATACAATAAAAATAAAAATAGGAAAAATATTCTTCAAAATAATTGAAAAACTTTTTCCCAAACACAACAAACTATGACAAATACTTAACACCTAATCCATATCAACCCCATCACACAATCTATAAAAAAAAAAACAATAACGACAATATCAACAAATAATAACCAAAAAAAGAACTTCGAATCATATAAAAACCAACAGACAAATAACCACAACTACACGCCTTATATATCAAAAATCATGCACAAAAACACGCTTCACAACACACACAAGAAAAAAAAATAAACAACCAAATAATACCCAATCACACAGAACAAAATTAAATTACCACAACTACACTCTTTACAAAACGCAAAAAGATACAAAGACAACATACATACATACATACATACATACATATATATATATATATATATATATATATATATATATATATATATATATATATATATATGCAATCTGTTCATATATATTTACGGTTATTTCTGCTTTTTCTTTTTTATTATTATAATTTTTCACCTTTGAAGAAAATATATTTAACATATGTAGAACTGATTTTGCGTATCTATCTATCTATCTATCTGTCTATCTATCTATCTATCTATCTATTGCAGTCTGTTCATATCTAGCTATCTACGCTTATTTCTTTCTACTACTTCTTTATTATTATTATTATTATTTGTGTATGTTTCTTGCTTTGTATCCTGTAGAGCCGAGTCTAAATTATGGTCCTTAGGCTCTATAGGAGAATTGGCATTTAATTGATAGCACTTTTCTTACTATATGGGATGTTCGTAGTAGGGCGATCTACTGGGCAACTTGTATGTTGATGTTACTTGGCACACTCTTAGTAATACTGTCCATTCCTTTTCTCAGCAGGCCCAGTACTCCGATTACTACTGATGCAATCTCAAACTTCATTCCTTACATCCTGTTAATCTCGATCTCCACGTTCTTGTATTTAGACAATTTCTCCATAAATGTTTATGGAGGTGTTTCTCTCAGATGGTACTGCTCTGTCAATAAACACACTTCCTGAATTTCTTGTCTTTTATGATAATATCAGGCCTATTGGCTTTTATATTTCCTGTCTGTTTGAATCGGCATGTCCCAGAGGATAGTTACATCGCAATTAGGGGTAATTGTGTCTTGCTGGTGCTCATACAATCTCTTAGTGGTTTCGATTTGGCGCTTCTTGCATACCACACTTTACACACTTTCCTTCCAAGCACCGCTATAAACAATGGAAAAGAGCGAAAACGTTATAACTTAGTGTGCATGCGCAATAGTATCAAAATCAATGTGTGCCAAGCGGCTTCACTCTCTGTACTTTAACTACGTTACAGTACTGCATTTTTTTTTTATCACACCTCGTATAATACAAAAACTCTGTAGACATCATTAACGAATATTTTATGATTATTTATTTTATATTCTGATTTTATTTTTTTTAATTTCATTTAAATGATTGAATTATATATATATATATATATATATATATATATATATATATATATATATATATAAGATAGATAGATAGATAGATATGGATATATTCAGAGTTAACTTTTCTTATTTCTTAACGCTAATTCTAAATTTAAATATATTCATATATTAAGCACGAGGCATATTTCAAATTTTTAAATACTGCATCTTCGATTTGCAATTAATTTGCTTCTAAAATTTAACGCTATAATTTTAATATTTAATTTTATATATTTGTTTGTTTTTTTTTTTTTTTTTGTTTGTTTGATTGATTTTTCTTTTTTTATTACTACGGAAATTAATACCCACAGAAGGAAAGCTGATCAGAGGATTACCGACAAAATAATACAACATCAGACTTAATCCAATCATTTCATCATTATTATTATTATTATTATTATTTTCTTTGATTTCTGGCGTTTATACATTTCTTTCCGGTTCCCGTCCAATGGAAGCGCTAATGATAAAAAAGGAAACGCCATCACTCAATAACATCAACTATGAATACGGTCACAATGTGATGACCGTGTTTGGAAAATAAAACCTTACTATAACTCTAGACACATTCTAGACACTCTAAACACCCATGCGTTTAGTTAAAATAAAAAAAATATATAAATAATGGCCGGATAATGGCTAAAAGAATAGTCGAAAGTACTCGACTCAACTCCCTTCCTATTGTAATTAAACACATACCCATATCCATAAACACATTCCAGCAACAGAAAAATATCTAAGGGAAACCAAAAATATACGAAACAGCATTAATAAATAGCGGATATCCTAGAATATACAAAGGAAAACAAATAAAACCAGCACAATAGAAAAAGAAGCATAATATGGTTCAAACCACCCGATAATAATACAATAAAAATAGGAAAAATATTCTTCAAAATAATTGAAAAACTTTTTCCCAAACACAACAAACTATGACAAATACTTAACACCTAATACATATCAACCCCATCACACAATCTATAAAAAAAACAATAACGACAATATCAACAAATAATAACCAAAAAAAGAACATCGAATCATATAAAAACCAACAGACAAATAACCACAACTACACGCCTTATATATCAAAAATCATGCACAAAAACACGCTTCACAACACACACAAGAAAAAAAATAAACAACCAAATAATACCCAATCACACAGAACAAAATTAAATTACCACAACTACACTCTTTACAAAACGCTAAAAAGATACAAAGACTATATATATATATATATATGCTCCCGGAAATCTGAGCTCTCTATGGAAGGGGGTTTTAAAAACAGTGGCTCCTACTGCTATTAAGCATTACTCTTCAAGTATGAATGGAGTTCTCCCAACCGCTGGGGTATTTCGTATAGAGAAAAACATTAAAAATTGCTTTCCTGCCTTAGGGGTAAGATATCTGACTGATGTCAAATCAGTCGTGTTTCGATCCCGGCTTGAAGCAATCGGACGTCTAGCCACACTTAAGAGCTGTGATACAGCGAAACAGTCTGTCTGTGGATAGATAAGAATGCATATAGGGGCGCGAATGTACAAATACACCAACCCATACATCCAAACACAAACATCAAATCACTGGTTTACTAAGGCAAACATAACTTGTAAATGTTAATGCTTCCAAAACAAAACTGCTTTTAGTTAATCACAGAACAGAAACATTTCTGCTTGCCATCCTCATGGCTGATGCAAAACTCCAGGAGACTAAAACATTACGGCTTCTTGACCTCGTCTTATCCACTGAGCTGAAGTGGAGCGACTACAACGAATCAGTTGCTATGTCTACTGCTAGGAAAGTTGGTTCATTGGATCGTGGCTGAAAATCATTCTTTTTAAAATCCATCTTTATAATTCTACCATTTGTCTAGGTATTGACTACTGTTGCTATATCTGTCATAGTTCCGCTGCTGTACATCTCGAGATTCTTGACAAAATCCAAAGAAGGGTCTGTAATGTAATCGATTCTGACTTGGCATCTCGACATCTGTAACTTTCTCACCGACGTGACGTGGCTTCCCTATGTCTTTTCTCCAAATATTTTCATTTAAACTGCTCTAATGGCCTGTCTATTTACACTATTCGGACTATTGTCCTCATCTTTGTCGCCATATTTATCACAACGTTTCGACCTTTCATTATCTGTCTATATTTCTGAGATGAGGTATTATGTATACTATTTACACTATTCGGACTATTGTCCTCATCTTTGTTGCCATATTTATCACAACGTTCCGGCCTTTCAGTATCTGTCTATATTTATGAGAAGAGGTTTTATGTACACTATTTACAGTATTTGGACTATTGTCCTCATCTTTGTCGCCATATTTATCACAATGTTTCGGCAGTTGTATGCTCCGGCCTTCTTCAGGTGGTTGGAATGTCGAACTGAACCCTTTATTTCGCTCACTGGGGTAGACAGTTCTAGTTCCACGTGCCATGGCTAATGGATGTCAGTTATCAGTTATCTCCTGTTAATTTGCCTCTGAAAGTTCTCCACTGCCTTAACCGGCTATTGAACTTTTGGTCCTGTCACTGGATCTAACTAACGCCTTTATTCACTGTGCCATATTGTATTCATTTCTATGCTTGGTCGGCTCAGAAGATTTTTGTTGTCTAGCATATGTGCTGATTCTTTAAGATTACGAATTTTCCAATGGTGTTCTTTGTCTATGATCTCAGCCTGATCCCACAGAGGGTGATGATTTCCTTTTTCTTTCCATATGTGGTCAGCCACGCCTGATTTTTCCACTTTTTACTCGTCTTACAGCTTTATGATGTTCTCGAAGCCTTACCTTAAAGGGGCGACCTGTCTACCCTTTATATGGCACAGGCGTTGGTTAGATCCAGTGATCCTTGCAGAGGGGAAGTAACAGGAGATAACTGATAACTGACAATTGACATCCATTAAACATATCACGTGGAACTAGAACAGTCTACCCCAGTGAGCGAAATAAAGAGTTCAGTTCGACATTCCAACCAACTGAAGAAGGCCGGAGCGTACAACGGCCGAAAGGTTGTAATAAATAATGTAAATAAATAATGTAAATAATGTATCAAAGTGTAGTATCTGTTCTTATCAGATTAATCCGATTCGGCTTCTCCCCCACTTCCATCTTCTCTTCTTTCTTTCATTTTCTCACTGTAACCATAAAATATACCCCCTCTTTCTACGCGATCAAAACGGAATAGACCATTACTTTGCAGGTATTGTAAGGGCGTAACGGTCGGGAAAACTAACGAAGGGAAGTACAAGCTTAATCATAATAGGAAGGTAATGAAAAATGTGAAGTACAATTCATTTTCACGCAGCCCATTTTACATCCCAATATATTTAGTATTTATATACTCACGCGAAAGAGACGTTTTAGAATTTAAGAAAATGTCGGTAAAGTAAAATTAATAAAACGTAGTTGTGTTTATTCATTAACCAGAGAGAAATTACAATTTCGATTAATTCCATCATCTCCAGTCTTTTATGATATACCAAAGCCAATTAGATGTGATTTTGGTATTAGATATCGAGTAATCGATGCTATTAAATATCGATTACAAAATATCGACATTTTTCGAACCACATTTGGCAGTGTTTTTTGGCCTTTGGCTAATCATTCTTTTGATTGGCAATTTCTGACAGAGCAAAATGGCCGGCATTTGATCAGAGAGACATCATTGAACATTTATATGACATTCGGTATTTGTTTTGAAACTTGGAAACTGTCTTTTAACTTTTCACTTATGATGTTTACCGAAGAGTCTATACTTTATATCCACCTTAATCTGTTCATATATATATATATATATATATATATATATATATATATATATATATATATATATATATATATTACATGAACAATTTCAAACCAATACTTAATTCATTGTATAAATAGATTGTAATAGATTTTCCTTAACATAAACGACATATATAGCCAGTTACGCCCATTGTTTTTTTCATTCTTTTTTTTTTCATTTGTTCAAAACATAAACGTCAACACGTGGAAATACAAACAGTTAAAAACTTTTTAGAATCCGAAGCGAAACCAGTGAAAGTAAAAAAGTAAAACAACCATTTATTTTTCGAAAAAAGAACCCCCAAAATACTAAAAATCTAGTTGTAAGAAACACAGTTTTAATTTTAATATTTCTTTCAAAAATACATAAATTATAAATAAATATAAATATTAGATGCCTTCTTTCCCAATTCTTATTTTAGTTTATACAACAAGTTTTTGAACATAATCTTTCTAACCATTTCATTTTTACCTACCTATACATATATATATATATATATATATATATATATATATATATATATATATATAAACAATAAGAAAACTATCTTAAGCGAAACATTTTGTACTCTGAGGGACTTCATCAAGGCAAATAGAAGCCATTCATTTTTTTAACAAGTATTTACTTACAAGAGCAAAAATGTTATTAGTTTTTCAATTTTTTTAACTTTAGGAACGTTCAAGAATCTTCATCAGGTTAGTTGAAATGTCAGGCAAACTATGGTGGACACAACATGACACAATTTAATGTCTAATAAAAGAAAGTGAATAAGTAATGATTTCGAATATAGTTTTATACAAATTTTTTTAATAACATGAGAGTATGGATTTAACCGTTTTCTTTCAATTTCTTGATATTTTTGTCGACATGTTTGTTGGCTTGGGAAGTAGTAATTTTTTTCAGGAATGGAGATATTGGAAAAAAATCCGAGGCGCTGATTTATATTTTGGTAAATTTCAATAGTGGCACTTTCAAAAAACTTTCCTTCAAAGTTACTTTCTCTAATAATAAGTCTGGCATTCTTTAGATAAATTTGTGGTTGAATATATTTCTTTGTATAACTCGCGCTTTGATAATTTTTGATCCCTTTTATGTCCATAGATTTTTTGTTTTTTTCAAATTTCTGATCTTATTTACACCCAATAGCGGCTAAGATCAGTTTAACTTTTTTCTTTATTCATGTTGTTATTTTACAGCTATACTCTATCTGAAATTTTACACACACGCACGCATATATATATATATATATATATATATATATATATATATATTAAGAAAGAGTAGTAAGATATATAATCCGGTGTTCTTATTGATATTTTTAATTTTTATTTCTACAAAACAGTGAAATTAACATAACTGACATTGGTTTATACAGAGACGATGGACTTATGGTTATAAAGAACTCTAATAACTTTAATTAGAATCGATATAAATATAAAGAATTTTTAAATTTGCCTGAACATAAAAATTTGCCTGAACATAAAAATTACGGTAAGCACTAAATTAAAAAAGTTAACTTCCTTGATATAACATTAGATTTAATGAAAAATGTGTACATACCTTATAAAAAAACCCAATACCAATCCTTTATATATACACCCTAAATAAAATCATCCTCCATCTATAATTAAGCATATACCTTTATCTATCGAAAAAGAATAAATTCAGCAAATGAGGATATTTTCTATGAACATATTAATTTCTATAATAAAGCTCTAAAAGATAGTGGCTACAAAAACCCAAAACTAACTTATATAAAAAAAAAAGAAAAATGGAAAGCATAGAAAAAACAGAAGTAGAAAAATAATTTGGTATACACCCCATACAACCAAATGGTAAAGAACAAATTAGGATGAAAATTTCTTGCATTAATAGTTAAGCACTTTCCTTGAGAAAGTGAACTATATACTATTTTCAATAAAAAAAATACACTATAATTAAGTTACAGTTGTGCTGAAAAATTATTAAGAAACATAATGCTAATATCTTCAATAAACACTTAGACCAAAATCAAAGAAATTTAAACAATATAAAAATAAAAATAAAAACAGATGAAGATAAACAAAAATTATGTAACTGTAGAAATCCTCATAACTGTCCTCTACAAAATAAATGCCGCACGGAATCATTAGTATACCAATACAATATCTCATCTATTGAGAATCCCGAAAACATATAAATTTATATAGGTTGCACAAGCCATGAGTTCAAAAAGAGGTTCAATCAACATCAAAGTTCATTTAGGATAAATAAATACAGAAATCAGACATCCTTTTTGAAATATACCTGGCACTGTACTACTGTACTACTGCATACATCATTCATCATATTTAAAATATACCCTCACCAGAATGATCCGTTGGACGGTCCCCTGCTGAAGCTGTATATTAAAACCCACGTGCAACTCAGCCGTCTTGTGACAACAGGTGTAAATGTCCTGAAATAATGAGTTGCACGATTGTTTTCGAAATATACACACCAATTAATTGAAACAAAACGAATAATTCCGTTATTATTTACTTTATTCCTATTTTTCCAAAGAAACATAACCCACTACACATGTTAGTGTTCAAGCAGAGAACATATACAGGGTGTTTGAAAAAAATTCATATCATTTGAGATGTAAATATTTGTGTACATAGTTTTTATTTCTTTACTTTTTTAAGCATTTCACCCCAACAAAAGCGGGAGAGTCACTAGTACGTAAGGGGCTACAGAAAGTATAACTAAGAGGAAAAAGCTGGCTACAGTGGTTTTGAGGAAAGGATAAAAAGAAGAACATGGATCAAGGCAACAGAAAATGTTGATTGGTATTACATTTAACTTTTTTAAAGATTATAGTTATGCTGTAACCTAGAAAGGGTTACGGAATGAGGAATAACTAAAACGAAGGTTGAAAATGAAATGGTAATCTTTATAACTTGGGATATGGGACGTTCCTAGTAGGGCTATCTATTACCTGGGACACTGTTAATAAAATTGTCCATTCCTTTTCTCACGGTACCCACAACTCCAATTACTATTGGTACAGTCTCAGTCTTCGTTCCCCTAATCCTGTTAATCTCGATCTCCAGTTCCTTGTATTTGGACAATTTCTCGATAATTTTTATGAAGATGTTTCTCTCAAATGGTACTGCGATGTCAATAGGCATACAATTCCTGAATTTCTTGTCTTTTATGATAATATCAGGTCTGTTGGCATTTATTTTCCTGTCAGTTTGAATTGGTATGTCCCAGAGGATAGTTGCATCATTATTTTGTGTAAGTGTGCCAAGTTTGTGGTCATACCATCTCTCAGTGGTTTCGATTTTGTGCTCCTTGCATATCTTTTATTGCACATATGTCGCTACCTTGTTCTGTCTATGGGTATATTGATTTTTACCAGTTCCAGATATCCTGAGATGTCGACAGTTTCATCATATTTTCCGCAGTTCCTGCATTTCGGGTTAGTTCATCATTACCCTGACAATTTGAATTAGCATGTCCCAAATGATAGTTACATCGTTATTATGGGTAACTGTGTCTGGTTGGTGATCATGCCCTCTCTCAGTGGTTTCGATTTTGTGCTTCTTGCATATCTTCCATTGTAGATATGCCGCTACCTTGATCATCTTGCATTAGGTTGTAAGGTATTGGGACCCACTGAATTTAAATCCCAGCATGACAGAGTTGGCCAATATCTGCACTGAAAAATTTGCAACTTCTACGGGAAGGAGATTGAAAGAAATTGGTATGAACACCATCCAGACCCAGTTACGAAGATAGGACCTGTTGCAATACGCACAGACAAAACCATCAAAGCTAACCGCCCAGACATTGTTATGAGAGACTGCAAACCAAGAAGTTTCTCTTTATTAATATAGCAATCCGTGAAGACTGCAATGTATCTTTGAAGATCTCCAAAAAGCTATAAAAATACAAGGGCCTTGAAATCGAAATCTCAAAAATGTGGCACATGGGAACATCAACAATGCCTGTTGTAGTTGAAGCCCTTGGATAGGTTGGAAAAGATTCCAGAGGACTCATTGAAGTCCATACCTTAAAGAAATATAATTTTTTCTCACGATACAGCCCACATTTTACAAAGGTCTTTATCTATGTCAAATTTTTGTGTGTTTTTTGTTTTGTTTTGTTTTGTTTTTTTAAAAAATGGACGGTCCCCTGTAAGATTTCACGATGCCATTTCTGACCTTATGGTACTGGGCGGGACCTAGAAAGAAACGTGTACACACCAGAAATCAAATCAAATAAAATAATAATAATAGTAGTATATATATATATATATATATATATATATATATATATATATATATATATATATAACGACGAAAGTGGGGTTTTAGAAATCCATGGTAATTTATTTCGCGGGATCAATCACATCCCGTTTTTTCCGATCTTAATACGATCATTCCTGTCAAACCTTGTAATCCGCCTTAAACGGATTCTCATCCAGTTTCTTTTCCCAGGAACGCGGGTGTTCCCCAAGTCTCTATACTCGGCCCTACTCTTTTCCTTATCTTCATTAACGATCTCCCCGATGTCATCAGTTCCCAAGTAGGAATCTATGCGGACGACACTACTATTTACTCTTGCCTCAAAAACAAATCTAGTGTCGCCGACAAAACTAACCTGGCCGCTTGTTTCATCAGACTTCATCGGAATAAATTTATGTTGGTACGACTACACATGCGCACGAACAAGGGATGCTGGGATTCTTTTTTTTTTTAATCTAACCGATTTCATTTAGTTTCTTTTTGTTTTCTTTTTTTTCTTTCCGTCACTTTTTTATTAGATATCCCACACCGTGATAATAAAAGCTCTGCCAACAATGTTGAAATGTTTTTTGTTTTTTTGTTTTTTGTTTTTTTGTTTTTTGTTTTTTTTTTAGCCAGAGGGCGCATATATACGGTGGATAACCTTGAGATCAAGGCATTCTCTGAATATTTACGTCCTAGTGATTTTTTCTTCTTTAATCAGAGCAGCATTTTTGTGGTCAGTCACTTTACGGTGGGCAATCAACGCATTTTTGTATTGCTTATTTTTTGTTTAGTATTGACTAAGAAAAAAAAGCCATAAACTAAAACCTGAAGGTGGAATTTACTCTATCACCCGGAATAATTGTCATAAAAATTACCCAGGAGAAACCTCAAGGAACATAAATAAAATATTATATCAGCGCAAAAGAGACGTTTTACAAAACAATACAAAATAATTTTTAGCGTCGGCCCAGATAACTATTCCTTTTGTATTTATTCATATTCTCCCTTTACAACTACATTTTAGTTATATCTGGGATTTTATATATATATATATATATATATATATAATTCCACATATGACTACATTTTAGTTATATCTGGAATTTTATATATATATATATATATATATATATATATATATATATATATATATATTTCCACATATGACTAAATGACTAAAATGTAGTTGTAAAAGGACAATATGAATATCTGGAATTATATATATATATATATATATATATATATATATATATATATAAGCAAATATATGGATATAGATACGACAGTATGAAGAAAAATATACGGAAAAAAAACAAACAAAAAAACAAAAATCCTTATATGCAATTATGCTGTTTTAATGTTAATATGTCAACGTTGGACGTTTCGGTCTAATAAACCATCTTCAGGACATATTCATAAAATATAATTAACATTATCATTATCTTTGTCATGTTGAATTGATAATGTTAATTATATTTTATGAATATGTCCTGAATATGGTTTATTAGAACGAAACGTCCGGCGTTGACATTATATTAACATTAAAACAGCATAATTGCACAAAAATTTTTGTTTGTTTTTTCCGTATATTTTTCTTCATATATATATATATATATATATATATATATATATATATATATTTTCAGATATAACTAAAATATAGTTGTAAAAGGACAATATGAATATATATACATATATATATATATACTTATTTATATATATATATGCGTGTGTGTACATTTCTGTGAAAAACTGAAATTACTATCTATATGTAATATTATTATTAATTAAACCATATAATAATTATCAATGTGTATTTATTTATATATTTTCTGTCCCATCTGAGGGTGTAAGGAGATTGAAATACAAGCGGACCAATAAGGAATTTTTTTACAAGTAACAATTACTTTCAAAGAATATGTACCGGGGTTTTTATTAACGTTGTCGATGAAAATGCATTTTACGTGAATATGTGAATTATGATGAAGTAGATTCAACACACGTTTGCACTGTAAACTTATGACTGAATAGATATTAAGAGATGCATTTAGTATTAATAGTAATGTCATTACATCTGTTTTCACTTAAATATATTTTTCTATCATATATTACGAGGTTATGATAAAAAAAAAAAAAACTCATTTTAACTTCACTTATTTTAATTTTACAGATATGGTTTATGTTAATTTTTTTCTCTTATTATTTTCCCGTGCAGAATGTGAACTCGCTTAGACTATTTCAAATTCGGGTCGATTTTGCTTCGTATACTGATTGGGTTATTAAACGTCAATTACTTTCACTGGTCTCCTACTGAGGATCGAACTCACGACCAAGTAATAATCGCCAATCACCGTTCCACCGTTATTGCTCGCCTTGAGACCAAGTTCACACTCCCTTGATGAAAGCAAGTTATTCCCTTGACATCTCTAAAACCATTTAGAACACATTTTAAAAAGCGATGATTTGAACTTTTATGAAACCCAAACGTATGAAAGTAGATTATAGTGGGTTATTAGTTATAGTGAAGTGTATGAGTGCTGATAGCCCACCATAAGAGAGGTATAAAACAAGAAAATCTAAATTGTAAAGTGAAACAACAAATTTATATACATATAAATCAATTAAGGTCTCTACAAATAAAATTAATGTATTTTGGTTGATAGAAAATCGTCAAAATGTTCGTAGTAGTCCTTGCAAGAATGTGTTCATGTGTACGTAGGCAGGAACGTATGTGCGGATGTATGTATGTATGTATGAGCGTTATCGTAAGTTAAGAATAGCTTTGAAATAATTACTCAGTCTTAAAATGTTCCGTTCGTTTATCAAGTATAAAAGAAGTGAGGGAGAAACGTAGAGATAAGATCGTTTGTCGTTTGTCGAGGGACGTGTTAACACCCTCGTCTCTTTCTCTCTTGTGACAGGCGAACTTGCCAGTCTTTTATTTTGTTTGTGGGGCTTGAAAAGGTCATTTGGGAATTTACTCCCGGATATGATTCGAGTCTTCCCATTGGACGACGACAAACTTCGCGTTGGCTCGCAAAAAGGTCCGTAAAAGAATTTGTTTCTAGAAATTGAAGATTATTTGAATTTTGTTTTTAAATGTTTTCTAGTTTTGTATTGGCCGAAAAACATTTCGCATCAAGGTGTGAAATTTCATGAGCTTTGTTTTCGATTCGCTTTCGCGTGTGTGTTAAGCAAAGTTTGTAAATTCGAGTCTTTTTAATTTCTAACAAAATCAATGAGACAGTGTTTAGCATTTGAATTTTAAGTCTAGATCTTGTTTTGTTCACTACAAGATCTATACATTTTCTTTATTCTTGAGAACTGACAACAAACATGTTAAACACTAATTATTTATTAGATTGAATAAAAACGGTTTTCATAGTTATTGATAGAATGGTAAATAGTAAATATTGCACCGTGGTTGGTTTACATAATTATAATTTTGTAATTAACTAGGAATTATATTTATTTTATAAAATAATAGATACGTTCGCCTATCGTTCGGTTCACACTGTTTCCCAGCCTTTTGAACAGGAGTAGGGGATTATCCTTTGTTTCCTATTTAGGATTAAGTTTCCGGTTGCTACTGAATCATGCTCCAACTCTATACTTCTAGCTTCACCACTCGAACTCTTTCTATTTTTTCACCTCAATATGAGTAGATAGGTTCGCCTATTGCCCGGTTTACACTACGAGACAACAGCCTAGTGGATTAAAGCTTTGGTTTGTGACATAGCAAAAATGAGTTCAATCCCTGGGCTGGACAGTGTATACTTGAACTCAATGAAAGTAGGACGCGCTATAACTGAGCAATTCTAAAAGAACTAGACGTGATATCCCGAGACATGGACAGGAGAACGAGAACAGTCTATCCCCATGGATTAAATAAAGGGCTCAGTTCAGAATTCCTGTAGATTATCCAGCCAGACCTGTTGAAGGCCGAAGGGTACGAAGCCTGAAACTTTGAGATAATAGCAACAAAGAGGAGAACAAAAGTCGGTATGTAAATGGTGGAATTAATTATTAATTAATATCTCCTCATTCCAGAAATTCAGGCATAATTCAACACGCTTGAACTTCGAGATATAAGGGCCTAAGTAGTTTTTAAAATCGTTTTTGGTGGGGCGGTGTTTATTTGATTATCTGTCAACTGTGTGGCAGAATTGAGAGCCTGACACAGAATAAAGGATTTGCACGAATCCTTATATTTTAGTATACATTTATATTTCTTATGTTCTTGTTCTAAGAGCGCCTGTTCCATTTTTTTATATCCTCCGGCAAATCTGTTGCATTGCCAATCGTTTTTGTCTGTTTCGTTTCCTAAGTGGAGCAAAACTAACCAAGTTTATTCGATTCAATCTTTTCTTCTGAATATTCTTTTTTTACAACCTACTTTGAGTCTATTCACAATAGAGAGTAGGCATTCATTTCCTTAACTTCTTCTATTTTTGCATTATTTTCATGCCAGATTTCTAGCACTGACATAGGTGAAAATATGAAATTCTGTTCCCTTACATCGTAGGCTAATGGAAAAACATATTTTTTTTAGTTTCACCGGAAAGAGCTTAGAGACGAAAATGCCCATTCGACACGGCAGGGCATTTCTATCCAAAAAGTACTTAGAGCAGAGTTATCTTGAGATTTCCATCACTGAGAGTTTTAGTGAGAATTCAAACAAATGAGTCGGAAGAATTTGCTATAATATTTATTTTTCGTATGAGAGCACTCGGTGAGGATCGAACTCAAGACCCAGTCGCAATTGTTCCATCGAGACAAACCTTGTAACCGTTACAACACATCGAGGCGCCGCCCAAATGATTTTGTAAGCGTAGATTAGATGTGGCACAAGGCCGAATGCACAGAGTATCATGTCAGGACCGAAATCAGTCGCAACTGATCTCACGAGACAAGGTTGCTAACCATTACACAACTTCGAGGATCGCCCAAAATGATTTTATATGCGAAGCTTAGATGTGGCACAAGGCCGAATAATGGAGTACCGAGTCAGGATTGAACTCACTACTCAGACAAGCTTGTTAACCATTACACGATACCCAAATGATATTCTAAGCGTAATTTAGATGTGATATAAAGTATGGCGCTACCTAGCAAAGATGGCACTCACTACTCAGTCGTATTTGTTCGAGCGAGACAATGTTGCTAACCACTACGCCAATGTTGCTAACCACTACACCACTGTTGCTTACCACTACGCCACTGTTGCTAACCACTACGCCAATGTTGCTTACCACTACTCCAATGTTGCTAACCACTACGCCACTGTTGCTAACCACTACGCTACTGTTGCTTACCACTACGCCAATGTTGCTTACCACAACACCAATGTTGCTAACCACTACGCCACTGTTGCTAACCACTACGCCAATGTTGCTTAGCACTACGCCACTGTTGCTAACCACTACACCAATGTTGCTAACCACTACGCCAATGTTGCTAGCCATGCGTTTTCATATGATTTAGATATTTAATCATAAACATTTACCTGAATACATTCGCCTTTACGATCACCAAATGACAAGTTTCAGTGACCAATTTTCATATTGTTTTAAAGCCTCTTGTCGCTAAGGACTTAATATTAACAGTAACATAACAAAATATGACTTATCTTTGTTACTGATTATTTCATTTGCCATTCCATGGATGGAATATACACGTTGCGGCAGAAATGTTGTCACAAAATTTCAAATGAATTCTACTTTTAAACGTTTGGTCATTATATTGTTGTTAATCGTTTGATTAACGGCCAACGACTTCTACTATTTGTGAGTTTAGTATTTGCCTTCAAAAATGTCTATAAAAATTAAAAGAAATTATATAACTAAGTCCAACAGAAATTTTTAAAACTAGAAAACAAATTGGTTTCGTTTCGTTTGGTTTCGTTTACGGCATATCAACTTCAATGAGTTATTTAATGCCGACAAGATTTTTATTGGTGGTAATATTTGTTTTTTTTTTTTGTTTTTTTTTTGGGGGTTAAATGTATAGCTGCTAATTTTTCTTCAAAACTTGTATTGCTGGTAATTTCTTTTTTTAATTTCTGGTATTAAATCTATTTTACTCTTTCATAGTGTTTTGACCCAGTTTTGGGGTTAACTATTTACCCACAGCTGGGGCCCTAACAGGTGCTACCACCTCAAGTCAGGGTGGACCTGGGAACGCCAGCAATTAAGAGGTGGTTCCACGCTCTTCAAAACCTCCTGATCAGAGGCATTGCTGTTGGACGCGAATCTAGTTTATCGTCATACCCAGGACGCGAATCTAGTTTATCGTCATACCCAGGACGCGGATGTAGTTTATCGTCATACCCAGAATGGAAAACATCTTGGAATCAATAGAATGTTTATCAAAAGGTCAATTGATAGATACAACTTCCTCCATGGGGATGAACCCTGGGCAGTTGTATACCACAGCAATGGTCCAGAGACAATTATCTTGGCTTTGTCACAAAGGACGAATGGCCTTCCCCTTAAATATTGTTTGGGGCAGTTCTTGATAGTGAAGCCTGTTCTACTCAGTACCACTATATTGAATATCTAAGGGCAAAAGTGAAGAAAGTACGGGACAAAATACACATGAAAATTGTGCACGCCACTATCTATGACTTCCTTAAAAGACTTCGACGTGTGTGGAAGGTTAAAGAAAACCATATATGAGCCTTTTCTTTTATAACAATACTGTGTAGGAATCATATTTTTGTTCGTAGGAAATACTTCTTGAGATCTCAACGGTTGAACGAGCGGATGACGGACATGCTAAAGAAAGCTCCACTCGGAATTATAACAAAGTCAGCGGCAGTCCGTTGCAGTTTCATAATTGGATTTAGCGTGTCTCATTCGATATGTGCCGCAGAGGAAGGTCAGGAAATAAGTGTGTGGGTCACTTCCTGGCAACCTTAAACACATTCACGCGATTGGTACTTTCTTCTACTCTGAATTTTTTTCACTTACAACCAACTCTTGCAAATACAAAAGGCCATAGGGAATGGGTGACAGGAGCAGGTTTTGCTGAAAATGAAAACATTGAACACCGTCATGATAATGAAAACTGGAAGTCCTGAACACCATCATGATAAAGAAAGCGATAAGCAAAACCGAAAATTATTTCTCGGATACGAGATAATATATATATATATATATATATATATATATATATATATATATGTGTGTGTGTGTGTGTGTGTGTGTGTGTGTGTGTGTGTGTGTGTACTTTTAGCCATTATCAAGCATGATTTTATTTTTTCCATTTAATTGGGTGTGTGTGTTGTGTGTATGTTTTTAATGTTATAGGGATGTTTTTTGGGGTTTTTTTTCCGAACACAGCACATTGTGGCCGTCTTCGTAGTTAATATTATTATGTTTTGTTTTGGAGGGGGGGGTTTTATTATTAAGACTTTCATTTTTAAATTTTTTTATTTACATGTGGATGAGTTTATTATCTTTGTATTTTCTACTAGTATGTTTGTGCGTGCGTTTAAATGGACCCTGTCGTCTTTAATGAAACATGCATAAATGAATGACTGCTATCTAAATACACACACACACACATGCACACACACACACATATATATATAGAGAGAGAGAGAAATATAGAGTGAGACATTATTTATAACTTTCATTCGGATTCGCCTTATGTATTCCATATTGAAACATATCTGTCAATAAAATATAAATGTATTGTGACTTTCCATATAAATATATATATATATATATATATATATGTGTGTGTGTGTGTGTGTATGTATATAGACGTGTGGTGTATTCGTTTCTCTGTGAAAAGAAACTGATTGCCTATGAAAAGAAACCGATTCACACACACGCAGACATACACACAGGATATTTTTGAAAATTGTACTAATCAAGCAAGGGAGACGTCAGGAGGGAGTTCTACAGGTGGGAAGTGCGAAAAAAGAAACTATTAGAATGACGGTTGCATTTAGCTATTTCAACAGTAAAATGAATGGGACCTACTTGCCAATCTAGCAGCACGCTTAAATTTATGTAGTCGGGGCACCAGGGGAAAAAAAGCTGTTAGTGCTAGATCAGACGATAGATCAGTTACTAATCTCTGATCATCAAGAATTTTAGAACCGCACCCGTATATCGTCGTATCATCGGCAGAGATGTTTACAAATTTGAGTATATCCTTAGGCAGATCATTAATGGAAATAAAAAAAAGTATATATATATATATATATATATATATATATATATATATATATATATATATAATGCAGTGCTACATTAGGACATGCATATACCCACTACAAAACTGTACATCTTGTTTCAACATTTAAAAAATTCTGTTCACATGATATAACACTGCATAATAAATATTTATTGCTCTACTTTTGTATTGAGCCCTGTTTTGAATGTTGAAATCATACTCTTCGTTCATTTACATATATATATATATATATATATATATATATATATATCAGTCAAACGTCATGCCAACTCTTCAAACGGGCCTTGGTGACGAAGAGGTCGCTAATCAAACTCGATATAGCGCCGCTCGATCACATATTCCGTGGTGGAACTCATCCGAGTTTCACTTTTACCCATAGAACTGTGCCCCCACGAGCCACGGCTATCACCAAGCCGTTCTATCTAGACAATTATAAGCCCGTTCAAGCAATGACATACAAGTGATTCTGCATTCTATTGAGGTTTCTTCTAGACTCGATGAATTACTTAATTATGATTATCTCAAATCCTCCTAATTTCTATCACTTGTATGTCATTGCTTGAACCGGCTTCTAATTGTCTGGATGGAGCGGCTTGGTGATAGTCGTGGCTTCTCTCTCTCTCTCTCTCTCTCTCTATATATATATATATATATATATATATATATATATATATATATATCGAGTCTGATTTGCAATCTCTTCGTCACCGAGGCCCGTTGGTATGGTATGGATTTATGCCTTTCAAAATACAATAGCATCAGTGAAAAAAACACAAAGCTGAATCGACAATATATATATATATATATATATATATATTGTCGATTCAGCTTTGTCTTTTTTCAGTGATGCCATTGTATTTTGGAAAGGCATGAATGCATCTTTCCCTCTTAAAAGCAGTACTAGATTGACGGCAAAGTCTCATCCTTTTACAGTTGAAATATTTAAATGCAACCGTAAGTGCTAAGAATTCTATCTCCCACGCGTCTCTCTTGTGGACCTATCTTCTGGCTTTTTGATTTCAAGTCAACTTATATCTGCAGAAATTTAAATAAAATATCAATCGTTATCTTTTGTCTTCTTTATTCTTTTTCTTTTATTGCTCTATCAGTTTAATAATGTATTTTTCTTTTCTCAATTGTCTTAGTGTCTTTATTGCCTTGCTTGAGCGAAATGATTAGAAAATTTTTTAGGAGTATACTGGGTTAATTGTTTTCAGTAACAAAGGATGGAAAGGAAGTATCCGAATTCAAGCCATTTCTTTCCGTGGAGGTTCGGTCGCTTGTAAATACTGTTATTTTTAATAACTATATTTTTGATGTTATTTGAGAGGTGATAAGCTGTTCGGAGATTCCATTAGCTGTTTCGGAACTATTTTCTGTGACCAGTTCTTAGTTGTGGCTAATTCTTCACAAGTCATCACCAACATAATTACATCAGCTGCGTGTGAAGTATAAAATCGATGGGACAATTCCATCTCTTTTCCGCCTCTCTCCCTCTATCTGACACACACACACACATATATATATATATATATATATATATATATATATATATATATATATATATATATATATATCGAAACTCACCATGGTCGATATGTCAGGATGGAGACTTCCTGATGTTTTCGGGCTTGAGGAGTGGAAAGTGCCTGAAAAATATACCACGGCTTGACTCATGGCTTGTGAGTGAAATTCGGTAGACGGAATCCTTGGGTGCCGTCGATAGCTGTGCTAGCACGAAGTTACAAGTCTTCGTGGCCGTGGGCTTCAAATTAGTGATCACGCTAGATAACACGCTCTTTCCCATAAACTATAACTACTGATCAGCATAGTTGCAGTATAAACTACAGGTTGGCTCTGTGGGTTTTGAATTAACACAAATACGCCTGAGAAAGCGTCTACAATAGATATTGTCCACCCGCCCTACTAGACGGGTATCTTCGAATACGCGTGGCCAGTATACAGCATATATATAGTAATGATACAATATGGTAAGCCGTATGGAATTTCCAGGAGGATTTAGATCCAGGAAGGGCTCTATGTCAAAAACATAGCAAATTTATTATTAAAGAACATCAAACACTTAAAATCCCATAGGTAATAATTTTTATTTTATGAGAGTCTAAAAAATTAGGTCTCAATCTTCAAGACCTACAAATAAAATCACAAATGAAATGGAAAAAATACGTCGAGTTAAAATCAAGGGATATTGCTATCTTATTTAGAGAGTTAGAAAAAACAGAGAGTGTTGACCTATTTAGATATACTGCCCTCAGATTTAACATTAGTATGTCATTTAAGGAAGGTGGAAAGGCATGAAGCGTAGTTAATTCAATATGAATTGGAAATAACCCCGTCAACCCGGTTATGTCAACGGCTAAAATTCCAATGCCGATAGATTTCATTCAACAAATTATTTGTACAAGGTAACCAAAACAGTTCTGTCCGTTTTTTGATTAGTCATTGAATGAAGTTGAAATATATACGAAATGCGTGTAGCAATTGTTTTCAAATTCTGACAGCCGGAAGTAGGAACATCAGACGTTATAAAAAAAACACGCACACCGTTCCCGGCCATCAGTTATAAGCCGGACAGCTGTGAGAAGGATGGAAGTGTCTAGAGATCTCGTTCGGGGCTGTTTGCTTTACGACTTCAAAGTGGGCTTATCAGCAGCTGCATCAAGTCGCCGCATATGTCAAGCGTTTGGGGATAGCGCTGTGGATGAACGTACTGCAAGGCGTTGGTTTCTAAAATTCAAGTCGGAAGATTTGTCTCTCAATAATGAGCCTCGCAGTGGACAACTACAGGTCTTGAATGACGGAGTCCTGAAGGCGGCCATTGAAGAGGACAGTAGTCTAACGGGTGGTTAACTTGAAAGACAGTTCAACGTTTCCGATGAAACAGTTAGACTTCACCTGCACCGCCTAGGTAAGACGTACAAACTGAGCTAGTGGGTTCCGCAAACGCTGTTGGAGGTCCACAATGGACAACGAGTGGCAGCCTGCGTATCGCTGCTTTCTCGCCACCGTACCGCATCCTTATTCAATCGAGTGCTTACCAGGGATGAAAAGTGGGTTCTGTATGAAACTCCCAAGCGTTCCAGACATTGGTTGTCTCCTCAGGATGCTGTCCCTCACACCGCAAGACCGCCTATGCACCCACGTAAGATTATGCTTTGTGTCTGGTGGACAGGTCGTCAAGTGGTTCATTATGAACTGCTACCAACGGACCAAACGGTCACTGGAGATCTATACTCGCAGCAATTGAAACGTGTGCAACAGGCATTGCGCCAGAAGGAGCCAGCACTGGTGAACTGCAAAGGTGTGCTTTTTCTCCACACACAACCACCCCCCAGGCAACCCCCCCCACACAAACACCAGGCTGCATGTCGCGTGAGTGGTCAGGGATAACATACAGCAACTTCGGTGGGAGACATTGTGCTATCCACCTTATTCATCTGAACTTGCGCCATCCGATTACCATCTCTTCCACTCCCTGGATAATCATCTTCGTGGGAAATCTTTCACCAATGAAACAGACTTGCGCAAAGCCCTCATGGACTTCTTTGCGTCAAAACCCCCCGAGTTCTACCGCAAGGGTATTGAACAGCTGGAGACACTTTGGCAGAAGGTGCTGGATGCCGTTGGCGATTACTTCGAAGACTAAATATAAGTTACACATACTGTGAAGCGTTTTCTTTTTTCCCTTTAAAAACGGACAGAGCTTTTTTGGCTACCTTGTAAATAATATTAAAAAATAATATTTTTAAAGATTTCAAAATTAGTGAAAAGATTTCATAAGCTATATATATATATAATTAACCAAGAAATATAAATTAAAATGCCTAAGAGATTTGAATTAAATTACATTCAGAGAAACATATTTATAAACGTTAGAGTCCTGAACATTCGATGAATGTTTGATATTCTTTAATTAATATATATATATATATATATAAATACGTTTATATATATATAAAAATACGTATATATATATATATATATATATATATATATATATATATATAAATATATATATATATAAAAAATACGTATATATATATATATATATATATATAAATACGTTTGTGGGAGGGTGTTTATGTGTGGGAGTGTTTGTGGGGGTGTATAAAAAGAATCACCTTTGAGAGGTATACAGTCTGACCACTACTATAAGAAATCGTCAGGCGGTCGACAGCTCTAATGTGAAAATGAGAGACTTAATACCCCCAGAAAAGACTAAGATGGAAAAAAAATATGGACGATGTTCACGAACCGTAATCAACAAGTCTCACTAGTCCTACTTAAATTGTCTTCGGACAGACAATCTTCAGAAATGGGGATATGCCACCGATCTTCTAGTTTGCACTAATCTTGATAATCTGTTCACATTTAACGACCGTGAATCCTTAAAATAAGAGAACAGTTCCATGTATGGGTGTGGTGTAACGACTCGATAAGAAGCATATGTTAGTATCAAGAACAATTTTACTTAGAATTATATAGAACTAGGTTAAAAGCCACCCTATCAGGCAGCAATTAAACTAACACCTACGATGGGTTCTTGATTTGTCCTTTGATAGTAGAGTCCAATAGTGTTAGAAAAACCTCGAAGAACTCCAGTAGCATATCATTTCTAAGATACAACTGTTGAAAGCTTAATCTAACAATTAGACAATTTTGCTTTTACACGATTTGTACTATATATATATATATATATATATATATATATATATATATATATATATATTTTATTGAAAGAAATTAATTTT
Organism: Acanthosepion pharaonis; assembly: GCA_903632075.3. Taxonomy (NCBI): domain Eukaryota; kingdom Metazoa; phylum Mollusca; class Cephalopoda; order Sepiida; family Sepiidae; genus Acanthosepion; species Acanthosepion pharaonis. Next base: position 578,647 of record CAHIKZ030002922.1, on the reverse strand, counting down.
TCCTATGTTAAATCTTTTAACCATTGTCATTTGTATGTGTAATAGTAGTCATCTGAATCTATCTTAGACTGGCCAAAAATGTTTCTTTGCTTGAGGGGTTAATAAAACAATTATATTTGGTTTGGGAAAGGAAGAAGGTTGTTCTTATGTTTCATGTCCCCCTGTATCTGTGTGTTTTCCTTTTTTTTGTGTATTGTGTGTGTTCCTATATATAAACTAGCAGTATAGCCCGGCGTTGCCCGGGGATGTAACAGTAAGAGATAGATCAAGTATCGACCATCATAAAGACTGAAAAATAAAATTGGCAAAGAAGGTTGACGGACACGCATGTCTTAATTAGTTTTTTGTTTGGTTTTTGGTTTTTTACGAATTGGTCAAACTCAAACTCAAACAAAAGCATTGTTTTCAATCGTTATGAGTCTACCGATTGAATAGAATTTTATTATAAACAATTGTCTTGTAAATGGAATTTTTAAAGCATTCTGAATGTAAAAATAAAGAAAAAAGTGTGCAAGAAAATAAGAAACACTACCTGTCAAAAAAAACGTGAAGTTTTGTTGAAATCGGTTGAAAAATGTAGGATATCCGATCCCATATATAAACGAACACAGACATACACTCACAAACAAACTGGGTTTTATAATAAGTATAACTCGATATGAGTTGTCCCCTTTTCATTCTCGACAGCGATGCCTCTTAATCGTGTTTTCAAATTGATTTCATGCAAAAACAATTGTGTTTTTCCAATTTTTTGGCGCTGTCAGAACCACTGCAAGGTAATTTTACGCAGTCCTGTGAAGTTTTGTTGAAATCGGTTGAAAAATGTAGAAAATCCGATCCAATATATAAACGAAACAGACACACACACACACACACACACACACACACACACAACCTGGGTTTTATAATAAGTATGATATATATATCCTTTGGTATAATCCTATTAACGCAACATAGAATTTGAAAAATGTTAAAACTGACTCACTAAAAAAACGCTCAATGTTTATTTTCATTAAACAGGGCACATTTAGGTATCTTAATTACATTTTGTAAAGTGTATATATATATATATATATATATATATATATATATATATATATATATATTCACTATTTACAATATTCGTACATTGTACTAATGTCTTACCATTATATGGGAGTTATTTCTGGGATGTACATGTGGAAAGTACTTTTGCTGCACCCTGTATATATGGAACACTTCTTGTGCGTCATCAAATGTTTATTCCAAAATAACAATCTATTTGGGCGAGAAAAAACGCGATTCACATTAAGCAGCTGATTGTTTGGCATTGATTCCAACTGCATCCCTGGAGAAATTAGATTTTAACTCGTTTTTTGTTGATTTTTTTTTTTTTTTATCCTACATTTTTTTCAGTAGAACAGACGAGTAACTGAAACAAGATGGCCGTTTATTAATCCCATGGCTTTCGTAGATAATGGCGCTTGCAATACATCCCCATCTTCGTCCATTTAATAAAAACTGCATTTTCCAGGTTGGAATTCCGATCACGATGTTTACGGTGACAAACAAGTTCATAGAGTGCATGGTTTAATTTTAAGACCTTTTTCTGTTCATATATGCTTTTATTTAAATTTCAGACAGGTTAACCAATGTAGTTTGGGGTGATTGTCAACATTCTGTTTGATGATGGACCTCTGTTTCTGGTGTAAAATGAGATTGATTTATTTTTTTTTTTTTGAAGGGCATGTGTCTATTTTTATACTGCATTAACTAAACTTAAGTCATTCTCATTTGTTACGGATTTTAAAGTTAGCTATAAAGCGAGAAACAGTAATGAATTGCAGCTCGGATTGAGGACTGAAGAGCGGAGTTCGAATTCCAGTTGAGTTTATTTCATTCATTTAACCTTGGAAAATATATGAATCCATCTAGTTCCCTCTCCAACTATGGGTAAATAGCAGGACAGACCGGTTTCAATAGCCTTGGTTGGCAACCGTTTAGGAGAAGGAAAACGATGAATTCAAAACAGTATGTAGCATTGACTCGATGAACCTGACTACGGTCGACGCCTTTTTACATGGCGCGGCAGTAATACATCCCACATTTGAAACTGCGATCTAAGTTAACTTAGCAAAATGGCAATGGTGTTTAAAGACTTACTATTGTTTCTGCCTATAACATCTGTTACCAGCATGGCTTGGACCGGTGCACACCGTGCGTTTACCGTTAAAATGTTTTGGTGAATCTGTAATTACAACTGGAGGGATACAAAAGGTGATTATCTCCCTTTGGTCATATGACGCAACTTAGTGACGTCACTTCATACAGTGACGAAAGTGGCAAGTCAGTCAGTTTGTTTGCAGCAGCCAAAACGAGAGGTTGTTTTTTTAGCCTGGGCCAAGAGGCTTTGGCTAAGGCTATGCCTGACTCCTCCAGCAAATGGCACAGTTTACAAGTGTATGGTGTTGTTTCCTTTTGAGAATATTTTTCCCCAGATATAGAAAGAAACTCCGGCTCGCTGTCCACAATTTGGGAAAATTCAAATCTCTCGTTTTTGTTTTTCCTTACACTTTACTATGTCATATATTGTTCTTCGCATGGGACAATTGTATAGATGTATATACTAGCAGTATAATCTGTCTTTGACTGGATCTTCCATTACTGGGTATTTTTGGCGTTCAGTTGGAACAGATTAAGTTTAAAGTCAGCCCACCCGAAAAGCAATATTAGAAACAACATTTGGAGGCACATTCCCAAATGGAGGGGTTAATAATGTGAATGGGGGAGGGTGGCCCTGAAAATAGAACTGTATAATAATAATATTATTGTAATAATTTAAACTATTTATTTTTATGAATTTTTTTTTATGAAAGATATATATCCAAGAACAGAGAGTAAATAGTAAATCGTTGCTTAGAGTTAATAATGGACAGGAAGTAGTGGAGAGCCATTGTCGGAACTGAAGAATTATCTATCAAACAAAAAAAACATCAAAATCGGATGAAAGCTGTGGAAAGGCATAAACAACATATCACACACACACACACACACACACACACACACACACACACACACACACATGCATACACATACTGATACATATTTTGAGAATTAAAGATAAAATTAATTATATAAATTTACCTGTATAATAATAAATAATATCATTGTAATAATTTAAACTATTTTTATTATAGTTTATTATGAAAGATATATATATATCCATAAAACAGATAGTAAAAATAAAAACGTTGCTGAGAGTTATAATGGACAGGAAGTAGTGGAGAGCCATTATCGCAAACAATTTGGACTCAAAACCGGTACTGAAGAATTATCTATCAAACAAAAAATATTTCATCAAAATCGGATGAAAGTTGTAGAAAAGCATAAACATCTGATCACATACACACACATACATACAGACAGACAGACATTTTGAGAATTATAGATATAGATAAATGTATGTATGCCTTATAGGTATGAAAGTCTCTCTGAGAACAAGGCATGCTTGTCATTTCTTTTTCTTTCAACCATTCTTTTCTTCCCGTGAATTATGGTGTCATTATATCACGGATATTACGATGCCTACAATAGAGGAAATTTGAATGGAAGAATAAAGTTTTCTTCCATTGCCCTCACCTGTTACAACACAGCCATTCGTACTCATTTCATGATAGCTTTCCGGATAGAAAATCGATACGGTTATCGGATGTAAAAATCAGGGCCACGGATCCAGCGGTTAAAAGAAAGACCTACACACAATGAATTGAAAAATATTCTTGTTTCTTTTCTTTCACCATACGGTCAGTTTTAAACCCACTGGAGTGACAGGGTGTAATCGATTTCTATTTTCCTACTCAGATTAACAGTGGTGTGCAGTAATAAGAATCTATTTTCGGCGTGTATGATGAAACTTGTTTGGCCTTGAAAAATATTGAGTCATCTGAAATTGCATCAGATTTTTACCACGCCCAGACCCTATTATCTCGACTGTCAATTAGTTGTCCTACGGCCATTGTTTGTGATGGACGTTACTCCAAGAAAGATTTACCTGTGAGCAAATCAAAGTACTATCGACTGGCTTGGAAATTCTTCTAATTTAAATCCAATCGAGAATCTGTGGTCAATCTGTAACGAACGACTTCGTGGAATGGACATACGAAGTACTAACATGTGCACTGGGTCATGTTTCATTGGAAAAATACAAAACAAGTAAATAATATCGGAATTGTTTGTTTGATTCAATTAATTTGCACAAGGGTATATATATATATATATATATATATATATATATATATATATATATATATATATATATATATATATATATATATATATATATATGTATGTATGTATGTATGTGTATTGGAAAGAGGTACACAAGGTGAGAGGCGTAATGTTATATAAGGGTGTAGAACGCTTGATAATCCGGGTGATGAAAAACTTTGGAAATAGTCTAGTGCATGATGAATAGAGGCATTCTTTTGGAGAATGCCATTTTTAAAACGAAATGGATACTATAGTCCTTTGTTTGAACAACAGTGAAATATTTTTTAATTGCAGTTAGCGTGGCCATTTTGTCAACCTTTAACATATGCAAGGTATTTGCACCGGGCCCTTTATTTAATTGCATCTTTGAGGCTTTGTAGATTTTGTACGCTTTTCTTTCAACATTGATCAGCAGTGAATATTAAATATATTTTTAGTGTATTCTTTCTTTGTCAACTAGATATTCCTATCTGGAAATTTTAACAGCTCTCCATATTCTTAAATTATTCTAGATTTTATCGCATTGCTGTGAAGTTAACACAAATTTGTTGGCATATGGTAGACGTTTAATCTTAAACTTATATCACTTCGAATTAAAAGACTATGAGGAAAATGGAAAATGTTAATTGATACATTTGTCAATTGTCATGTAGTTTCCATTTTTTTTTATTTTCCTTAAAATGTAGGAAGCATTTTTCTCATACCCTGTAATAGAAAGACATAATCTCTATCCAATCCGTTCTGTTGCACAGTTTTTTTGATCAGATCTATTACCTGTAATATATATATATATATATATATATATATATATATATATATATATATATATATATATATATATATGCATGTATATTAGTGTATTTAGGAGTATATTTTCATTCAAACAGGCGTGCTCATATATATATATATATATATATATATACAGACATCCCTAGTTAATATGTTTTTCGATTAATGGGCTAAAAATTTTATATACAAAATTTGATTATTGCAAATATAATACTCCATTAGGGCGGTCAACATTCTTCAGTTTACCATACTAATTGAAAATTGATTTTTGAGAATTACCCATGTGCACATTAGCCGCAGGAATCGAGGGATTCATATATATATATATATATATATATATATATATATATATATATATATATTAGTTCGGCCCTTCTCGCTACCTTGATTTCAACATTTGGGCATCTTCAGGTGATTCATGCTAAATCTTCTGAATGAAAGATCAAAAATAATGAGATAATACATACACAGAAAAGTTCCTTTTAGTTCGTATGAACCCGGATGAAAGTATATACATTTCATATAACCCGCCTCGGATACAAATTCAATAACCTTGCTTTTTCCCTCTCTTTCTATTACGCTTCGCATTGGAGTTAGGAAATTATTTAGCTTCGGTGGTTGGTAACGTGATCAGCTGATCTATTTTTTTTAATTTAAAAGCTCTGCCATGTGAAATTTTGAATTTTATAACTTTTTATTATATATATATATATATATATATATATATATATATATATATATATAAAGAGAGAGAGAGAGAGAATATTAGTGGTAAATATACACATACATATGCAAAATATATAAATATATATACATACATGCATGCACATACATATATATTTTGAATAAAAATAAATTCCAAGAGGATAGAATCCAGGTAGAACTCAATGTCTAGGACAGAGTAAGGATATAATAAAAAGGCTTCAACACTAATATTCCATGGTCATAATTTATTCCATTGGAATCGGAAATACGATCCAATTCATCAGACCTACAAATTCAAAAAACTTTTGAACTGGAATAAATTATGATCATGGAATATTAGTGTTTAAGCCTTTTTATTATATATATATATATATATATATATATATATATTCATGAATTATTCACACAAAAACAAATGCAAAGGTTAATGATTTAATTGGCGAGAAATCCATCGTCGCAAACAATTCAAATAATATACAAAAACCTCCGAATCCGTTATGAATGAAATGATCCTTGTTTCTATAAATTTCTGCCGTATTAGTTCTTATTTTTACTACAAGCTTTCGTCTGTTCCTACAGACATCTTCAGGTATAGAATAGATGTTGTTCTTGTTTTTTCTCTTAGTAATAAGAGGACAACGAAAATATATGTATTGTTGTATCCGAAAATGCTATTGGAAATGAGTTATTGTTTTTGGAGCGCGCAGTAGCAACGCTGAGTTTAATTTTAATTGTGCGTTCATGTACAAATATGGTGATGAACGAATTTTTTACTGGTAAATTTTCTGTCAAAGTGGCATGAACTATATTGTTCAATAATTACAGTAATGTCGCACTTATTATACAACAATACATATATTTTCGTTGTCCTCTTATTACTAAGAGAAAAAACAAGAACAACATCTATTCTATACCTGAAGATGTCTGTAGGAATTTTAGGTAAATTAGGTTTACCAGTGCTGTGGCATGGTATTGAACTCACAAATCTTTGGGTCTAGTCACTGGATCTAACCAACGTCTTTATCCACAGGGCCAACTAGAATATTCTACCCCGGTTGACGAAATAAAGGGTTCGGTTCGAAATTCCAATCACCTGAAGAAGTCCGGAGCGTCACAACGACCGACACGTTGTGAATATAGCAATGATGATGAGGATAAATGTCCTAATAATGTAAATAATTCAAGTAATCATAATACTTCATCTCTGAGATCCAATCACTTGAAGAAGACCGCAGCGTACAACGGCCTAATCGTTGTAAATATGACAATGAAGATGAGTATAAAAGTCCAAATAATGTAAATAATGCAAGTAATCATAATGCCTCATCTCAGAGATCCAAACACCTGAAGAAGGCCGCAGCGTACAACGGCCGAAACGTTGTGAATATAGCAATGAAGATGAGGATAACAGTCCGAATAATGTAAATAATCCAAGTAATCTTAATACCTCATCTCAGAGATATAGACAGATAATACAATTGGAATTAACGTATTTGCTAAGTCTTTTATTAATTTGTTGGGGGAGCCGTCTGTGCCAGGGTTATTAGAGAATATTGGAGAATTTTGTGTGTTTTTGCAATCAAACTGTCTAGATATCTTAGGATGATTTGCTACAAATTGGAATAATGTTTTTCTTTAGATTGGCTGAAAGAATTTTTGTATCAGTTTATTGATTTTGCGTTCTTCAATTTTTCATCAAATTGGCTGTCATTGGACAGCAATTACCTTGTTCGTTGTAAGCATTTGCATCCATAAGTACACCGCAATCACATTCATCTTAGTTTTCTTTTTACTTTACAGCGAAGTTCACCATTTACAAGGCCTGGGGGGCCACTCGAAGTAGAGGATTATGTTTGGAGGCCAGTTGTGTATATAAAAGTGGAAGATAACGGTTAACCCTAACCTTGAAGAAGTTAACATTGTAGTGATCAGGGAAGCATCCTGTTTGGAGTCGGTTCCATAGGGCAGTGGTTCGCAGGAAGAAGCTGTTCGAGTGGAACTTACTTCTCACAGATGGAATACGGAGGGAATGTAGATGATTTGATACTATGTAAGTGGCACGGCGTGTTCTTGGTGTGAAGGTTTGTCTCGGCGGGACGAGGGAATGTAGTTCGTTCAAGCACTTTCTGTGGAAGTAACAGTAGAGCGAGAGCCTTGCCACATCTACACTGTGGGAGAGAGGTTGAAAGATGAAGAAGAGTTCATCACCCGCAAAATCTCGAAGACGCTTTTGAACTCTATCGAAGCTGGAGAGTGAGGTCTTTGCAGTTCCTTCCCGATATGACAACAGTACTCCATTTTTGGCCTGATCTGACTCTTGTAAATGTATAGGATTACAGGAGGAATTTTTAACTGACCCTATAGCAACGGATCTCGTGTACGAGTTCTACTTTAGGTCGTCTTTCAAAGCACGTTGCTTCCTCTAGAAGACCTCCGTTCATCCAGATTGGTGGTAGTTCGGTGTTAGATCTGCGATGATGGCATGTAATTAGCTTGGTCTTCGAGCCATTGAATGTAAGCAGCCAGTCTTTACCCCATTGGATAGTTTATTCAAGATCAAAAGAAAGAGTTATAGATCTCTGTCCGTATATAGTCGTATCTTCAGCATAGATATTTACAAATGATCTGAGCATATTCTCATGCAGATCGTTCCTGTAGATCAAAACGAGGTTTGATCCGAGTAATGTCATATGGGGGACGTCTGTGCTGACCTCTAGAGCTCCGGAGATCTGGCCATGGATAACTACCTTCAGGGACCTAACTGTTAGAAAGGTATTTATGATTGAGAAGGTCATTTTAAAGGGCTAATTTGGTGTAAGTAACTCCAATGAATTTTCGATACCTTAGGTTTAAAATGAATTTTTAAAACGAAAAACATTTATGGAGATTTCATTTTAGCTTTATTTGAAAGCTAAATGATTAAATTTACTATTTCCAGTAAGGAAAATACTCTGGTGTATTTCAAATAGAAATAATATTGATTGGAATCTTAACTTTTTGCTCGCTTTCACAAAATCGGCCATTTTGACACATTTGTAAACAAAAGTTAATACTCGGTTTTAAAAATCTTCCAAATATAATTTTTTTCTGAAATTTTATTTGAGAAAAATTAGCTGACTTGAAGTATAATTAATCTGATTTTGATTTTTTTTTTTACTTTAAGCTTAAAATAATAGAGAAATCAATTTTTAAAACAAACTATAGCGGTGATTATGCGCTTATCACTGTCGCTCGTAGATCACTTGACAAGCAATGATAAAATTTGTCAATACTTTTACTGTTGTTCTACAGGGATTTTATCTGTCAAAAGATAATTGAAAAGCTCAATAAAAGTAGTTTACACCGAATATTTAAAAAAATATGAATGTAAAATATTATGTAACTTGTTTCTGTTTCAATGTATGGTGGACCATACATGACATGATCAGAAGATAAGAGCGATTACAGAGAATATTTGCCAATATTTTGAAGATTACTGAACACTTAAAAAATATTTTTAAAAAGACGCTCAACCATCATTTTCTTTTTTCTTGACACAATGGTGTCCTTAATAAATTTTAATAAATCTTTTATAAAAGCAATTAAATCTCTTCTAATTAAGTAATGTCATAGTTTTGTTGCATTTTTTCTTTATTTAAAAGTTCGGGGCAGATTTTCGTTAAATGATTAGTAGTTTGAAAAATAAACTCATATTAAATAAGTGGGGAGGGTGACATTTGTAAAAGATATATATATATTTTTACCAAAACTTTCAAAAACAATTTCATTCATTTGTGAATAAGCCCCGAAAATTTCATTAAAAGCTGACAATTATTTGATTTCAAAATCAATGTTTTTCATCTGAAAAAATTGTCGTCGGAACACCACTCATACAAACACGCACCATATATAAATCTAAAATTTTAAAAATTAATCAGTTTATTTGATGATCGCATGTAGCGTGAAACCCAGGGTCACAAACTCACATCAATCCAACCAAATATGTTAGCTTTATCACTAATATTGGGCGCTTTCAAATAAGTACCACGCATATATAATAGGTAAATAATATATATAAAATTTTCATATATATATATATATATATATATATATATATATATATATATATACATTTAATATATTTTTATGTAATTTTGGTAAATATATCTGTTCAAATAAAATATTAGTGTTATTTTGATTTTTGTGTAATTTAGACGACAATTCACCTATTTTTAACTTTCGCAACAAGAATTTTCGCGGTTCTTTCAAGAACTGATGTGTTCTCTGTATAGTAGATAGAATTCCTTTGTCTGCATTTGGGTATTCTTAGGGACGCTGAACATTTGAAATGATCTGACGTCAAGTGCAGCGTGGAAAGAATGCGATTTAATTTATCGTATTTTATTTTAATACTAATATAATATATTCGCACATTAATTATATTACATGCATTTCCAGATATCTTCTCCTGTGGTGAATGATATTTTATTTAATATGGGCTGTTAAGTTGTATAATAATAGCTTCAACGATTTGAAGTTTTTCAAATACACACACAAAAAAAAGTGATGGATGCACCATTCAGAAAATTGAACTTATTATTAAAAAACATCACTTCTCAACTATAACTTTTAGCTGAAAAAATCATTGTTATTCTCTGAAAAATTGTTGATGCAATAATATAAAAAAATGAAAATATTTTATTGTTCTGTACAATCCGGGTTTCAACTGTGTGGTCTCTTCAAATAGCGAGACAAATACTTTTTTGATAGATACTCGTATTTGAATAGATAATCTGTTTATTCATTTACTGTTTAAGAAACAAATAAACCGAGCCAGAGCATATATTCAAACACGAGTTTTCGTACAAAATAATTTATAAGTAATAGAAATATGCCGGATTCACACACACAAATATATATATATATATATATATATATATATATATATATATATATATATATATATATATATATATATATATATCAATATACTAATATTCATGGTTATAATTTATTACATTGGAATCGTAATCACGATCAATTCATCAGACCTACAAATGAATTGGATCGTGATTACGATTCCAATGTAATAAATTATAACCATGGAATATTAGTGTTTGAGCCTTTTATTTTGTATTATATCTGTATGTATGTCTTGCATGTATCTGTCCTGGACATTGAGTTCTACCTGGATTCTGTTGGGAATTTATACATATATATATATATATATATATATATATATATATATATATACCACTAATATTATTTATTTATCTATCTATCTATCTATCTATCTATCTATATATCTATATATATATATATATATATATATATATATGTAAAAGAACGAAAAGAAATGTAATAAACATTTATTACCATCATTGTTAAATACCTGAGAAGACGTGTTAAACGTCGAAACAAAATATGCAATTTTGTAGTAGTAACTTTCATCTTCTGATGTAACAGTTTATAATATATATATATGTGTGTGTGTGTGTATTTATATATATGTGTGTGTGTGTGTGTATATATATATATACATATATATATATATATATATATATATATATATATATATATATATATATATATATATATACGTGTGTGTGTGTGTGTGATTATTTCTTTTCATTTCCTTTTTTGTTTTAGCAACGTGCAAAATATCAATTTGGAATTTAATCACCATTCTTTATCTTAAATCATATTTCCCTCCACAAATAACTTTTAAACATAAATAAAATATATACACACAGTGGATTTCTCTTTTTTTTGGCGGCTTTGCTCTCCAGTAACGCTCGGTTTATGAACTGTCATATATTAAATAAAGTGTCGTATGTTTAATGTGTAAAATGTTATTGTATTAATTATGGAAAAGTATTAGTCGGTCACCAAATTAATTTTCTCATCTCAACGTGTTCCAAGTTCTTAATGTATAATTGTGTGAATGACGTGTGTAGGCTTGAACATTATCATGGATACTGAGTTTATCTGTCATATATGCCTAATACCTATGAATTCGGATGCTTGACTTCAAAATCGTCTAATCGTGAGAAGGGGCGGATCTATCTATCTATCTATCTATCTATCTATCTATCTATCTATCTATCTATCTATATGAGTGTCTTCAAATCTATCTATCTATCTATATGAGTGTCTTCAAATCTATCTATCTATCTCTCTATCTATATGTGTGTCTTCAAATCTATCTATCTATCTATATGAGTGTCTTCAAATCTATCTATCTATCTATCTATCTATCTATCTATCTATCTATCTATCTATCTATCTATATGTGTGTCTTCAAATCTATCTATCTATCTATCTATATGAGTGTCTTCAAATCTATCTATCTATATGAGTGTCTTCAAATCTATCTATCTATCTATCTATCTATATGTGTGTCTTCAAATCTATCTATCTATCTATCTATCTATCTATCTATATGAGTGTCTTCAAATCTATCTATCTATCTATATGAGTGTCTTCAAATCTATCTATCTATCTATATATCTATCTATCTATCTATCTATATGAGTGTCTTCAAATCTATCTATCTATCTATATGTGTGTCTTCAAATCTATCTATCTATCTATCTATCTATCTATCTATATGAGTGTCTTCAAATCTATCTATCTATCTATATGAGTGTCTTCAAATCTATCTCTCAATCTGTCTCTTCATATCTATCTATCAAACTATCTAAGTCTCTTGATATTCATCGATCACTCTCTCTCTCTCCCTCCTTTTCTCTCTCTCTCTCTATATATATATATATATATATATATATATATATATATATATATATATATATATATATATAGAGAGAGAGAGGGGAAGAGGTTATAGTATTTCCAACGAGAGAAATGTTGTATATTAAAAAGAAGAGAGAAACCGCCAATAGTTTTTGGTTGTAATGTGGATTTAAAAAAAATACATTATGCTTTGTTTTCCATTAGGGACAGTGAAATTCTACTCCATTAGTTCTCATCTTACCTGTATATATATATATATATATATATATATATATATATATATATATATATATATACATACAGAGAGAGATAGAGAGCAGTCTATTCGTCTATCTAGAGCTCAGATGTACCCATCAAGACGCATAAATATTTCTTGTTAGTATGTCGTTGATATTACTAGAGAGTAAAAATATATAAACTGTTACATTCTTCAATAGTAAATATATCTCTCAATGAGCTCCTTTCTCTGTCTGTCTCTCTCTCTATCTATCTATCTATTTATCTTTCTTTTGTTTCACATATACACATATTAATATCGCCATCTATCAGGCTCTTAATATGTATTTATCTCAGTCTCTTCATATCTATCTTTTTATCTATCAGTCTTTTCATATATGTCTATCCCAGTCTCTTCATATCTATCTATCTATCTATCTATCTATCTATCTATCTATCTATCTATCTATCTATCTATCTCATTTTCTTCATATATATCTAAGTGTTCATGTTTTCTCTCTTTTTCTATCTATCTGTCTATCTATTTATAGATAAGTTTCTTCAATATATATATATCAATGTCAGTCCCTTCATATCTATCTATCTATCTATCTATCTATCTATCTATCTATCTATCTATCAGTCTATTTCAGTCTCTCCATATGTATCTATCTCATTTTCTTCATATATATATATATAAGTGTTACTGTTTTCTCTCTTTTTCTGCCTATCTACTTATTGATAAGTCTCTTCATATATATCAATCTCACTCTCTTCATATCTATTTATCTATCTATCTATATATCTATCTAGCATTTCCCTTCGTTCGTATCTAACAATCTATCGCCAAAATATGTATGTCTTTTCCAATGACCAATGGCTAGAGTATTTCTGTACTGAACAGTCCAGATTTTCTTATTCGCGTTATGAATAACTCCGCTTTTTTTACGCGTGACATTTTCGATGATAAGTTCTCATCACAGACACGTAATTGCTCTTTGAACGGTCAGTCGCAAGCATCTCCCTAGAATCAAATCTAGGACGATCGCATAATGGTCGCCATTTTGGAATTTATCTTTCTTTGCTGACGTTAGAATAAAATGTATCAGTGAGGAAGAGAGTGTGAGAAAGATGAACGAGTGGCATTTGATATAAGTTTGCTGCCATCATTACAGCCCACGATAAATAAGTTACGTATAATATTACTGCTAATGTAGCCAATGTCATCCTTTCCGATATGTTAGAGATATCTTAGAAATAACTTTGATCTTTTTTCAATACTTTCTTGTAGAGCCGACCTACTGTATTTCGTTGTTTAAAGGAGCAAAAATAAATCAGAACTCAGGAAAACTGATTCTAAATTAGTTTTTTTTTTTTAAAAACGAACATCGATTATTGTTAAATGTTATTTTGACCACCTTTAACATCTCAAAATAAAGAACATTTTCCATGGGGAATATTTCTTAATGTTTGATAGCGACGAAAGCCTTTATTGTTCGATTCATAATAATTATAGAATACATTGTGTTTAGGTTGATAAAATATTTCAATTCAAAGAAGGGTCTGTGATGTTATCAGTCTTGACCTGGCATCTAGGTATCAGTCAATTTCTCACTGATATAACGTAGCTTGCCTTTTCTATAAAAATTTTCACAATTTACATTATTCGGACTATAGTCCTCATCTTTGTCGCCATATTTATTACAACGTTTCGGCCGTCGTACGCTCCGGCCGTCTTCAGATGGTCGAACTGAACTCTTTATTTCGCTCACTGGGGTAGACAGTTCTACTTTCACGTGACGTGTTTAATGGATGCCAGTTATCAGTTATCTCGAGTTAATTCCCCTCTCCAAGTTCTCCACTAAGGCTTTTTCATTTTCTTTTAATCTTATTCTATTTTCTCCTGACTACTTTTGACACTTCAACCGTTATTGGGTTCCTTGATATCAAATTTTGTACGGGGCACAGGTTGAAAATCTAACTATCTAAAAAGAAATGTTGGCCAATGAGACTGGCTTCATTAAAAATTACTCAAGGCCAAGGATACTGGGGGGGAAAAGAGAAAAAGAGATAGAATACATTTTTCTGAAATTTCTTAAACATAAGTCTACAAATGAATCCAATGGACCCGTAAATTTTTTTCGAAACTAATTTTTTTGCCGCTTATATTTATTCTATCCCATTTCCATCCCATATTTTTTTACTTTTATATTCATTTTCTATGATCTACTTCAAGAAAATAAATTTAGTGCAAAAAGTAAAATTTTGGTGCAAAAAGTAAAATTTTGGTGGGTGAGTAACTTCTCCAAGTGTGTCCATTGGACGTACGTTTAAAATTTTTCAATTAAATAAATCATATTGTCTTTTCGAAATAGATGCCATTATGCAAAGCCTTTTTTTATTAAAAGGCTTTTCAAACTACTCTTTTTTTTAGTCATATAATTCTTGGAAAAGATTTCTAATAGAATTTCCTAAGTTATTTGGAGATGAAGCAATACTACACATTTTATTGCATCATCTTTATGCAACAAACAATCAGTATTACGTTATCTTTGAAGGAAACATTGTATCATCATTCAACAAGTATAAAAAAAACAATGATAGCCTCCCAAACTTTTCATTTGACCTTAAAGATGTAACCCTTCCGCAAAATGGCAAAAGCTAAAACCTTGAAGATATTTCACAAGTGTTATCCGAGTTTGATGAAGAGCGAGAAGACATTAGTGTTGAATCTTCTTTTTCCGAAGATGATGATGAAAACGATAATGTCAGCATTACTTATATATAATCAGATGATGAGATGAATGACAACAAAGCTGACAGAAATGATTCTTTAAACCTTTCAAAAATGAATGAAAAGTATTATTTGAAGGTTAAATTTGGAATTTGGTCTTTTAAACCAATTGAAAGGCCATAAAGAAGAATTCCATCTTACAATGGTTTAAAAGTTTGAATCTTCACGTTTTGCAAGAAGATCTTGTGATTCAGTTCTTTCGATCATTGTTTTCTTTCACCAAGATGGACTTTCTTCTATCATGGAACCCCCTCCATTCCTCAAGGAAGTGCCTCCATACTATTTGCACCCTATCTCTGATATCTTCAGATTAGGATCGCTCTGGGCTGAGGTTGGTTGCATTCAGTTTTAAATTGACCAAGGTGTTGGTGCCAGTTAGATCGTCGATAGTCTAGACTTGCCGGTAAGTGTTGTGTTTGTTACTGGCAAGAACAATGGGGTTGCCCTTCCCTCTGACTCAATAAACCGACTGGGCTGAAGAAAGAAAAAGCCTGATCATTGTTGAAAATGATAGTTTTAATAATAGTAAATAAAGTTTGATATAGCTTGACACCTCTTGATGGGGTAAACTTTTATCAGAGAATCGAACATTACGTTAATTTCGGCCGGGTGTGAATTGCGCGTGTGTCCCACGGCTGCCTCTCTCTGTCGTTCGTCAAAATGCTGTATATATAAGGAACCATCTACCCACCCGTTTTTCACCCTCCTTTGATCACAAAAGGATTCAAAACGGATCATTTTTTCTGGTTTGTTTTTAACTTATCCAGACTTTAAATATCGCCAGCTTTTGCATTCAAAATAACAACCTTACATATTCGTCTGAAAAA
The DNA here is from genome assembly GCA_903632075.3 of Acanthosepion pharaonis. Taxonomy (NCBI): domain Eukaryota; kingdom Metazoa; phylum Mollusca; class Cephalopoda; order Sepiida; family Sepiidae; genus Acanthosepion; species Acanthosepion pharaonis. The sequence goes on along the minus strand of CAHIKZ030002922.1, from coordinate 562,336 downwards.
CCTTTAGTCGAACATAGACAAGACAAATGTGGTCACTTTTCAAAACCTGCAGTCCTTTGAAGTACAGATGTTTTCACAATCAAAAATCCTGGGAAAATTTGATTCCCCAAAAGATTTAAATTTAATTTTTCTATTCCAGTCGCTACCACCAAAAAACAGAAATATAAAATACATTTTTCCGAACAAGCAAGTTACCTTATTACACTACCTGAGCTACCGAGCTTCACATATCCGAAAAATCTAGTTATGAGGCGCCAGTTTTCTATCTTCGTCCATTCTCCGGCTTGCAGGTGGAGTTAATTGTTAGAGTTTATTTGAGACACATACCACGGAAGAATTTTATAGACAGTGGGAGCTAGTGTGACACTATTTAGGGTTGCGTGAAAAAAGAAAAAAAAAGGCGAGAATTAAATTAGGTGATAAGAATCTATCACGAAAAGACACTGAACAATGTTTTTTGTTTCTAACAAAGAAAAGTGGTAAAGATTTTATTTTCATTAGCGAAGAAAGTAAGGTCGCGGATCTGTCGCATTTGATTTGTGTTACGGGCGGCGAATAAGATATAGCCATCCACCCATGGCGATAACGAAAATTTTAAATTGGTCGAGTGGCCTACGGGACAGAGTGCTAAGAGATAATATTAATTAAGCACGCACTAACCGAAAAACAAAATGTCCGCTGGACCACCCACAAGTTAGAAAGAAAGAAGGATTAAACCATTAACTATCGTCGGAGATAACATTGGTTTGAAAGAAAAACACCTGTTTTATTGTCCAAACCTGGACATGATGAAAATTATTTTTATCAGAACGAATAATTGGCACCAGGGTGCGAAGTCGCCAGATGACCACCCACTTGATGCAGGAGAAAAGTCTCGATTGACTAACTCCAGATAGGATTCGGTTAAGATAAGAGTCTAAGGATTTGTTGTCGGGAAGAAGAAAAAAAAGAAAAGAAAAAAAAGATAATTTTTTTTTTCTTTGAGCGATAATTAGCAAACACCTACGCCGCTGAGCGTTCATTGGCTGGAGGGTGGCGTGAGCGGTAGGCGAAGGTAAACTATGAAAAAGGAGGGTTTGGTGTGAGATGCCACTGTGAGAGAGAGAGAGGGGAAACCTGTTGACGCCTCTGAAGGGATTGGGTGAGATACCCATGTGAGAAAGGAAGAAATTGGGAAGACCATTCTCTTAAAGTAGAAAGTAAAAGATTTCCAAAAATAGAAAGTGATGGGTTTTCCTGACCAAAAACAAAGAAAATTTTTAGTGCGGATTTAGAATTATCAAGGAACCGCCAACCCCGACAAGCCCACCCCAGTTTATGTCGGCGTCCATATAAGCAGAGTCGCAACGAGTAGTTGGCAGTTGGGGTTGAAGAGACAGGCAGTTGGAGTTGACTTGCAGTTGAGTTGGAGTTGCAGAGTGAGACCCGCCTCGCAGGAAGCTGACTTAAGATTCACACATTCTCGACCTCAACTTCTAACCAAGAACAATTTATTTTTGAAGAACGACTTAGACTCGCACCACCAAAACAAGTTTTACGAATATCGCCTGAAGATACATCAAGAACCAGTTTCTTAAAGAAAAAGACAACTTAAGATGTTAAGACTCGCCTAGCAAACGCAAAGTGTCACTTATTCATATAGCGGGTTGGAAGAAAGATGCAGTCCTGTATTCAGAAACCAGATATAAAATATTGTTATTCTTTTTTAACACATTTGAACTTTTCGAGTTGTTACTTTATTTTCTTTTACATATACTTGTGCAGTATTACCCTTGTTCGGACTCGACTTGCATTACGGCCCGGCGACTGATTGATTTCGTCTACCTAAGATCAAATCACAACGTGGGTAGGTTAGACTAGAAATCAAAACAGTTACTTCGGTAACCAGACGTTGGAGGCGAGCTGGGAACGACTGGGCTGATACCGAATCTAATCAGATTCCCATCCGAATCAGCAAAAGGTTAGAACGTCACATACCACATTGGTCGTCACAAGACAGGATAGGACGGCGACGGCGCGGAAACAGATGGGGTGAAGTCACAATTGTCGCCGCGACCAGGACAGCACAGAGGGCGCGACCAGGCAGACGTCACATTTGGCGCAGCGACCCCGGGGTGACGTCACACTAGTCCCCATTATCACTTCCGGTTACGATAAGCTATGGAATATATATATATATATATATATATATATATTAAAAAAAGAGAGAGAAAGAGCAAACGTTTTTGGATATAATGTGGATTTGTTTTAGTGTATATATTATATTTTATTCTTCTTATAATTTTTGTGGCCATTACAGTATTTCTTTTTTTAAACTCATTTCACCTCAAACAAGTCAACAAAGCCACTAAGACGCAATAGCTTACTGAGGGTAAGAGAATACGAGAGAAATTTAATATTAAAGAAAGAGAACAATAAATTAACAAAAATTAAGACAGAAGATAACGATTGACATTGCATTTAAATTTTTGAAGATTAAAGTTGACTGGCGAAACAAGAAGCCAGAAAAGATTTCCACAAACGGGAAGTGTGATAGAAGAAATTGTTAGCATAGAACTTATGGTTACATCTTGCCATTTCAACTGTAAAATAATGAGACCTTGCCGCCAATCTAGTACTGCTCTTAAATTCATAAAGTCCAGTTACCAAAGAGGAAAGCTCATCATCAGAACAATTACCATGAAATCATTTATAGAAAAGACACAAGGAAGCTACGTTACGGCCGTGGGAAAGTGAATGGATCGAGATGCCAGGTCAGGACCAATAACCTTGCAGGTTCTTCTTTTGGATTTTATAAGTTGGTTAATATGTAGGATTCGAACTTAAAATTCATTTTCAAAACCACAAGAATATATTTTATTCCTCAACAATTATATCGTTAACTTCATTTAATTATCAATTTTGAATATATGTCTTTCAAATTGTATTTGCAAAACAACTTAAAAATCAACATTAATTTCGTTCTTCCCAACAACAAAAGCCCATTTCCAGCGACAAACTTATCAAAATAAACATGATAGACAAGAGAAACGTAATTGTGTCGATTTAATTGTATTTTGTACATCATTCAATGTGGCCTCCTTGTTTTTTTTGTTTCATCGTCTGTTACTAAATTTTCCAATTTATTAATACACCTGGTCTTATATTTTGAGTTCTTGTTTTAGAAATTGAATCGGTGATTTGCACTCATAATTTGAAAAGAGTTTTCAGTTTTTGAAATTTTGTTTTAATTTCTTGAAACTATTCACAAGAATTTCTTTTAATATATGACAATGGTTCAACCACATTTTGATTACGCATATTATGGAATATGTTTTCGGTCTTCATCTGTCGATAGCGTTTTCAGCAAAAATGCAAAATTTAAGTATAAACGCAGTCTTTGACAATGTTTGTCAGCCTTTTTTTTTTCTCACATATCAACTTCCTCAATTTCATACAATCACCCATATATACATACATATATACATACATACGTCAATCAGTTATGTGCCATGAGTGATACACGCTTAGGCGATCATGTATCTTTTGATACATGACTGACGAGACAGATTTTTTCCCGCAGTAGTTTGCCACTTTTTTCTGCGGTAGACCAGTTGCCATCCAAGGCTATAGAACCCGGTCTATTCTGCTATTTACGCTAGCTGGGGGGGGGGGTAGAAAAAGAGGATTCATACCTTTCCCAAGGCTATTAGCACATAGGTAAATGTAATGGATTCGACTGAATCGGCCATCCGATTCCTCATATATATATATATATATATATATATATATATATATGTGTGTGTGTGTGTGTGTGTGTGTGTGTGTGTGTGTGTGTGTGTGTGTGAAAGAGAGAGAGAGAGAGAGACAGAAAGAGAGAGAAGTCTGGTTGAAATAAATTTCATTCAAACACCCACTCACTACTTATATGTGGATATTACCTGGGTCACTGTTAGTAAAATTACCCATTCGTTTTCTCACAATGCCCAGAGCTCCAATTACTATTGGTACAATCTCAGTCTTAATTCACCAAATCCTGTTAATCGTGATCTCCAGGTCTCTCAGATGGTGCTGCTATGTCAATAAGCAGTACCATCTCTGAATTTCTTGTCTTTTATGATAATATCAGGTCTGTCGGCTTTTATTTCCCTGTCAGCTTGAATTGGCATTTCCCAGAGAATAGTTACATCGTTATTTTGGGTAACTGTGTCTCGTTGGAGCTCATACCATCTCTCAGTGGTTTCGATTTTGTGCTTCTTGCATAGCTTCCAGTGTATATATGTCGCTACCTTGTTATGTCTGTGTGTATATTCATTTTTTGCTAGTTCCGGATATTCTAAGATAATATAGTCTACAGTTTAATCATATTTTCCTCAGATGCTGCATTTTGAGTTTTTTCTATGCTTGATTATGCGACAGTGAGATAGGATCTAGTTGCGAGGCTATGGCCCTGATATGCAATAATTAAACCTTCTGCCTCAGCTTTCAACCCGCTGCTCCTCAGCCACTGATGTCTTTCCTGTTAGTGAACATATGCTTCTTTTGTCCTTTTTAGATATTTGCCATATAACACCTTAACCTCCCAGTGTTTTTGTTATTTCATTTCGCCATGTTGTTTTGCTTTCTGTTTTACTCGTTTGGCGTAGATGGTATTCGCTTCGTTTTTGTTGGTAAGTTTTAAGGTAGATTAAGCTATTTCTTGAAGAGTGCCACTTCTTTTTTGATGGAATGGATTTGGTGTTTTACTATTTGTAGGAGAGTATCATTGCTTTACGTGAGGTAGGCCTCCGATCCGATTATTGTAGGTTTTAGAGTTAGTTCAAGTTGGATGAGACCTCGGCCTCCTAAAGCGTACGTGGATATATGTGTATATATAGTTAGACGGATAGATATCGGGATATTTTGTTTATTTGTTTAAATAATTATATAGAAATGTAAGGTTTTATGTTTATGTGCACGTATGCGTATGTCCGTATGAATATATGTGGGTAAGTGTGTATATATATGAAGGACAGGATGCGGATGGCTGTATGTGTGTATATATACATATTTTTTGTATATTTTTATATTTTTGGTTTTTATGTATATATATATATATGTGTGTGTGTGTGTGTGTGTGTGTGTGTGTGTGTGTGTGTGTGTGTGTGTGTGTGTGTGTGTATGTGTGTATATATATATATAAGGGGTGTGTGTATATATGTATGTATGTGTGTGTATATGTATAGGTATGTATGTATATATATATATATATATATGTATGTATGTATGTATATGTGTATGTATGCATGTGTGTATGGATGTGTATGTGTGCATGCACGTATATACATGCATATGTATGTGTGTGTGTATGTATATATATATATATATATATATATATATATATATATATATATGTATATATGGGTATGTGCATGTGTATGCGTGTATATGTATGTGAAAAGTGTTTGTATATGGATATAGATGAATATATGTATGTGTGGATATGTGAATATATTTTATATTTTTATATGTGTGTACATGTATGTATGTGTGTATGTGGGTACATGCTTATGTGTATGTATATACATGTATATGTTATTGTGTGTATTTGCATGTGTTTTTGAACATAGAAATATAGGTCCTTGCTGGATTAGGTAATCGTTATATTTATCTTCATATATTTATATTTGATTTGTAACCTGTAGTCGATATTAAATTTGTCAAATTTTCTCAATTACAAAGCGGCCCTTTAAGTAAACACAATTTTACTTTCCTTCGTCCCATCTCTCTCCACCACCTCGTCTTTCCCTCCCTCTTATTCTAACATTAAATTGTCTATGGTGTGTGTATGTCACCACGAAATGTATCTTTATGCATTAGACATCCATCAACATTCATTCTTTTCTCTTATTTAAACCCCTCCTCTCATATCTCCTAAAATTCTCTCCGTTAAGGTTTAATCTCCCTCCTCCTCATACTTACACTCTCTCTAAATTCTGTTTTTATTTCCAGAGTTGGTTTTTTTCTGTTTTCTTTTTGAATTTGTAGGTCTGATGAATTGGATCGTATTTACGATTCCAATGGAATAAATTATGACCATGGAATATTAGTCTTTAAGCCTTTTTATTATATATATATATATATATATATATATATATATATATATATATATATATTATGGAAACGGTCCGACAATTATTTAAGACATTTTATGTTTATACGTTCTTTTTATAGATACAAATATTTAAGTCAATGCTCTGTTTGTTTGTTTGTTATAAAGAGAGCATTTACTTAAATATTTGTAAAACATTAAACATAATAAATATCTAAGAATAACTGCCTCTTTGTCCATTTCATGATGTATTACATCATTTGTTTACATTTGGATACGCATTGAGCAGATATGAATGTGCGAGAGAAAATCATGGAGAATTGTAGTTTAAAAACAGTAAAATCGTCCTTGCTAACCGATTTCTTACTATATATTTTTTACTGCTTTTAAACTACAATCTTCCATGAATTTCTCACGTACATTCATATCTGCTCAAAGCGTATCCAAATGTAAACAAATGACGTCACACATTATGAAATGCACAAAGTTCGACAATTATTTTAAGACATTTTTATGTTCATACATTCTTTTTATAGATAAAAATATTTAAGTAAATGCCCTGTTTATAATAAACAATATTAATAACATTTACCAGCCTGAATGTCCGAGAAATTTTCATAGATAATATTCGTTTTCAGTCGGACATTCAGGCCGGTAAATTTTGTAATACTATTTATTATAAACAGAGGGTTTACTTAAATATTTGTATCTATAAAAAACAACGTAAATAAATATATATATATATATATATATATATATATATATATATATATATATATATATATATTTTTTTTTTGTATTTCATAGTTTATCAAGCATTTTCAGGTTATTTAAAGCCGGAAAATGTTTTTTATTTTAAACTATTTTGGGGGATAATAATGATTTTCTGATACAAGTCCTACTAATGATCGGGACAAGAGGGTATTTGCTCGTAAGTCAATATAACGAAATGGAAGAGCCCAGTTCTAATTCCGAGCCGTTATCTAATACACCATATACACATATAAGCTTAGAGCACCTGTCATCCCCAACACGGCTCCCCATCTCCATCGTTGCTTAAATTCGTGATCGTACAAGAGCCGGTGTTTCAATGTGATGTAATCGTAAGGCCTTTTGAAAATCATTAGCTAAAATATCTCTAGTTCTACAAGACTTTTCTTGCCACTCTTTTTTCTTTAATGTCGTCAATGAATCGATAGCATAATGATAAAATAATGTGACAGACAAACTTGGAGCGAGACAAATTGGACATTCTTGCTAATCACACACTTACAGATAATTAATGCTTTCTCAAAGAGCTTAAAATGTCGTTTTCTCTCCTCGTTCAATCTGTCTAGATTCAGTCATTATATTCATTAGCTCTCTTTAATTTGGAAATCTGGACCGGTGTAAAGTTTGATTTGTTTATAATCCGGGGTTTTCGCAACGCCATATTGTGGGAGTCAACGTTTGCATACAGGGGTTCTGATTAGGTTTCGTCTATTTTAGCGTTTCTCCATCTTTGCTTCCCTGTGGCTCATTTTTCATGAGGCCCACAAATTTCAGGCCCATATCGCGATCTACGTAGCTTAGATATGACACAAGGCCGAAAGTATGTAGCATCAGTGAGGATCAAAATCAGTATTGCTCTAGCAAGAAGAGCTTGTTAAATATTACATTACCTCAAGGCCCACAGAAGCACAAATAAAAATTACATGTAATAGGAAAAAAACAAGATGAAGAGTCGAAACACTAATCAGTTTTTCGTTGGTCGTTTAAGATTTAAAATTTGCATGCTTAGCTTAATCTGGGTTAATGTTAATCTTTAGCCCTTTAAGCCTTACGTTCCTCAACAATTTTAACCCTTCTGCCTGAACACCTAAGTCAAAATTCACAAACAATTGGTATTTTGTAGGAAATTTAAATCCAGGCTAATGACTACACGTCTCCTGGTGTCTTCAGACCCATTTAAAATATTTTTCAGGCACAGGTTTAAGGCTAAGAAAACACGCAGATAATAACTAGTCGACTTAAATTTCTAACCATTTCTGATGTCGAGGTTTACATTTTTGAGGAATTTTGTTTTAAATCAGACCCAAACAGCACTAATCATTACACAGTGTTAGATCCTAACCCTGAGCAATACTGAGGAGTAATCAAAGTCTCAAAGATACTCTTTGACTCGAATCCAACACTAGAGACCTCAAAGGGAACTCGTACCTTCGTCTTATCGCAAAAGATACTAGAAGAATTGTCCGTTTCTTGAATCGCCCCAGAAAATACCAGACTCCTGCTGCCATCTTTTATCGTGACAAGAATAAGATCAGACTAAGAATGGAGTATTGCTGCCATATCAGGACTTCTGCTTCCTAGCACTCCCTATTCAGCCACAACAGAGCTCAAAAGCTTGGCGTTGCGGTTCAGGAATTATTTTCCAACTTGCAACCCCTATGCCACAGATGAATGTATGCTAACCCCTCACATCTCTACCGCTATGACAGAAACTTCTACATTCTTAAGTCCCACCAGCCCAGACCTTCACAGCTAGGGCCCGCTATGTCGGTGTAAGTAATTATCTCCCTGCCTGTTGTGACCCTTTATAAAGAGTAAGTTCCATCCGGAGAACTTTTTCCACAGATCTGTTCTTATATGGCGCAGAGGCCCGAGCGGGTGCTTCCTAATCACTATAATCTTGGCTTCTTCAATTGGAGAGTCAACCGATATCTATCCTACACGTCTTCATAATAAGTACTTGTTACGTCTTCCTCCCTTGCAATATCCGACTCAGTAATCCTCTAACGTGTGTGCCCCTGAGGATTTTTATTGTTTGAACTATAGAAAATATATAGTGGAAAAGTTATGGTACTACTAACCAACGATGATTTTTTTCTAGACTAGAATACATAAAATAAAAGGCTACAAAGTGGGGCACAGGGTTACTGAAAGAGGTGTGTCATATAAATTTAAGAGGAGATAATAGGAAGTGATGATTACGAGGATAAGGAGGATAGATAACACTTCTTGCTTGACTTCACTGTCAACGAACTCTGGATAACACGAAAAGAGTATCAGATGTAATATATATATATATATATATATATATATATATAGATAGATAGATAGATAGATAGATAGATAGATAGATATAGATATAGATATGGAAAAACTGCATTTAAAGTTTTGAAGAACAAAGTTGGCTTTGAAGCGAGAATCCGGACGAGAGTTTTAAAAGCGAGAGAAGAAACTGTTAGCATAGAACTTACGGTTACATCTAGCTACATCAACTGTAAAAAAAAAACTTAGCTGCCAATCTAGTACTGCGCTTAAATACATAAAATCGAGGTACCTCAGAAGTGAGTAATATTTATTTTTGAAAAATGTGGCACAAGGCCAAAGTGGGGATAAAGAAAAGTTGGTAAAACAACGCATACTTACTTACTATTCTTAGTATAGTCACCATAATACCTCAAAGTCTCTATGAAGTGCTAATTAGTCCCCATATGTATATTATGTCTGGGGAAAGGAGTAAAAATAACTACTTTTAAAAATGAAACCTTCATTAATATTTACAATGATTACAATTTTATATAGCAGAAACTAAAAAATGATGGTGGATACTATTAACATTATATTAGTACTACCCACCACAGTAGAATTACTAAAAAAATATTTATATAAAAGCACCGGAAAGCTAGGTTAGGGCGTATTGTATAATTATTGATTAGATATTTTGTTATCGTTTTTTGATTGCTCAATAATTAAAGAAGAATATTTTTCAAATATTCTTGCAATAATATTAAGAGCAGAACATTGAAAAAATAAATACAATAACATACAAACAAATCAAAAAAAATATAATTAAATTTGATCCTATGCTTTTCAACGTTTTCTTCGCTTCGCTGAATAATTGTAAACGTTCCGTATGTATGTGTTTCTATAGCGAGCCACACCGTTTCTCCCACAACCCCCCACCCCATCTCTTCGTCGATTTACTGAATTCAAGAGGAGAAAATGGCGGCGAGAACTTGTTCTTCCTTTCAGACATGACCTTCGCCAAATTTACATTTAATCCATTGAAAATTAATCACGCATTTGCTGTGAAGAGAAACGTCTTCAGCAATTCGTTTTAGTGCTTTTTAGTTCAAAGTCACGCTACAATGTTCTACACTTTTTTTTTCCTTTGATGTGCCATAGATTCGAATTCATTTGTCGTTTTTTGTGAATAAGCACTCCGAAATTATATATATATATATATATATATATATATTCAGCACGTGGCGATTGTGTAACAGCATGAAAATCCGAGTTGTGCTACCGATGTGGGATATTATATGTATTCACTAATATATATACCTTTATAGTACTGTTTTATAACACCCGAGTAAAAATATATATACGTACAAGTATACGTATGTATACGTATATTTTTTAACATACCCATATATATGTTTCTAACATACCTATATATATATATATATATATATATATATATATATATATATATATATATATATATATATATATATATATACACATGGAGTTTGTAGACAGGAATACTTCTTTTTATACAATTTTCAGACAAGTTACTGTGATTAAGCGATTAAATTTTCTTGTTTGAGCAAGTGTCTTCTTTTCTGGACAGTGTAGAAACTGTCCAAATGTTCTATAATTCCGAACGCTTCCGTCTATACTTTTAGCCATTATCAAGGATGATTTTATTTTTGCCTTTTAATTAGATGTGTGGATTGTGTGCATGTTTCTAGAATTATAACGATGTTTTATTTTCTGAACACAGCCAGTGGCCGTGTTCGTAGTTAAGATTATCGATTGTTGGACTTTTCTCTTTTATTCTTAAAGCTTCCTTTAATTTTAATGTTTTTTTACTTGTGGATGAGGTTATTATGTCTTCAGTTTCTACTAGTATGTTTCGGATGGGGTCTGGTAAGTTTGTGTGTGTTTAAATGTGTCCTAATAGAGCTATGATCATATAGGTGTAACGTAAGGCCTCTGGATAGGCATGTAGTTGTGTGACCGATGTAATTATTTATGAATTCAGTTTGATCAGGGACACAGTTCATTAAAAGGGCATTTGAACTCATAAATAATGGACAGTTTCTATATATATATATATAGTCATCCACTGACACACTGTTTCACTGTATCACAGTGTGGCTAAACGTCCGATTACTTCAAGCCGGGATCGAAACTTGACTGATTTGACATCTTACCTCTAGGCATGGCAGAAAAGAAAGGGAATTTTAACGTTTTTCTCTATGCGAAATACGCCAACGACTCGGAGAACTCAATTCATACTTGAAGAGTAAAGATATATATATATATATATATATATGTGTGTGTGTGTGTGTGTGTGTGTGTGTGTGTGTGTGTGTGTGTATTCAGTAAAATTTTTCAAATGACTTATCTGGTTAGCCAACTGAAGAACTGAAACTGAAAATGCTCATCAGGGCCTTATGTTAGATAAATCGTTCTTTTTTGATAAATAATTTTCTCACTTTCTTTAAAAATAATAATGCAGTTGAAATGCAACTGAGCTCCTGGGAGTAAAATCGAATGAAAAAACTTCATAATTATTTTTGTTATAGATAATTTTGGTTTTGACTATATCCATAATATTGGGACTTTGAATAAGTTCTCGCTGTTTCCCAAAACTACGCGCGTGTAGTTATATATGGTAACACGAAAGGGTAAAGAACTTTGTTTTTCATAGCGTTAAACCTGTCGTATTTCGTGCCGAAGAAAATGTATTTGCGGGGTATTTTACTGCACTACTTTATTTTAAAAAATCTGCAGTTGAAGCGCACAGAATTCTTGTTGAGACTTTCGATGACCATGCTCTTTCGGAAACAACATGCAGAGATTGCTTTAGACGCTTAAAATATAATGATTTTGATGTTGAAGATAAAGATCGCTTTGGCGCACTGAAAAAGTTTGAAGACGAAGAATTGGAGTCATTAATGAAGACTCGTTTCAGGCGCAAGCTGAACTTGAAGATTCATTAGGAGTTGATCACACAACAGCTTCAAAACTTTTCAAAGTAATAGGAATGATTCAAAAGCGAGGAAATTTGATGCCATATGAGTTGAAGCCGAGAGACGTCGAATGGTGACTTATCACGTGTGAACAGCTGCTTCAACGACAGAAAAGAAACGGTTTTTTGCATCGTATTGTGGCTGGCAATGAAAAGGGAATACAATACGATAACCCTAACTGCAGAAGATCGTGGTGTAAGCCCAACCATGCGTCAACATCGATGGCAAAGCCGAACATCCATGGTTCAAAGCTTCCGGGGATCAGCTGGGTGTAGTTTATTATGAGCTGGTCAAACCGGCCGAAACCATTACGGGAGATATCTATCGACTACAATTGATGGGTTTGAGCCGAGAATTGAAGAAAAAAACGGCCGCTATACGAACAGAGACACGGCAAAGTGATTTTGCAACATGAAAACCTGAGGCCACGTTTTGAAAAACGGGTGAAAACCTACTTGGAAACGCTTAAATGAGAAATCCTACCGCACCTGACGTATTCATAAGACCCCGTCTGATTATCACTTGTTCCGAAAAATGGGTTGATATATGGTTAGCCTCAAAAGACGTGTCGTTTTTCCGACGTGAAATTCAAATACTGCTAGAAATATAGGAATAAGTAGTGGACAATACTTTCAGTGGCATGTTTTTTTTTATAAATCTTTGTAAATAAAACATTAGTTTTCATGGAAAAATCAGCGAAAATTTATTCAATATCCTAATAGTTTTGGATTTAGTCGTAATTCACGTAATAGTCTTTTGTATCGTTTGGCACTTTGTATAAAATAGTAAGTATATCAGAAGTTCGTAAAAATATACTATGTCTTCAGGTAAATATGAAGGAGCTTTAATAAAATCCTATAATTATTCCGGATTACAGTGTTGTTAATAATATTTTATGAGATCATATGTGATTGTGAATTTTCTGTAAATATTTCTACCATCCGTTTACACAAGTTCATTAGTTAGGTTATGTGTTGCTTACCCCTGTCCTTCTCGCTTTCATTATGTCCACTGTCCAATTTATTATTCCCTCTTTCTTTTGTCACCCTAGAAATTTCAGTTGCCTATTTTTTGATGCATCAATATGTTAGTGTCCTTTTTCTCTCAGTATTTTCTAGACTTTCGTTGTTGCTGACATGTTCAGTCCCTGGCATACACATCATCGTTCTGTAGAACCACATCTATCTTGCTGCATGTCTCTTCTTTATATGTTATGAGATTACTCAGCATTCATTTAAATTAGCATCATTAAAAAAGAAACAAAATGAAGTGTCGAAACATTAATCAGGTTTTCTTTGCTCGTTTAACATTTAAAATTTGCATGCTTAGCTTAATCTGGGTTGACGTTAATCTTTAACCATTTAAGCCCTGCGATCCTGAACAATTTTAACCCTTTTGCCTGAGCACCTAAGTCAAAATTCACAAATAATTTTTATGTAATCTTTCACGGTAGATATACAAATGGTTACAAGTGTTTACCCACCGTTCAACCGGTTGCTGGACATTAAGTCATTTTTTTTTAGGACGCAAGGGGTTACAGAAGATTTGGAGCAAGATCAGATAGGAGTGATATGGAAAGGATGAGGAGAAGGATAGTGGATAGATCAAGACAACTGGAGATGTCGATTGACATTACATTTGAATAGTTGAAGATTATAGCTCTCAGAGAAACTGGAATAGGGAAGGGAGTCTCGTCGGTCGCTTGAACTCATGAAGTCTGGGAACCAGCGAATGCAGCTCCTCGGAGCAATTGCAATGAAAGTATTTGTAAAACAGACAGAGAGAGGCGACGGCGCGTCTGTGAGAAAGTGACTGTAGACGAGATGCCAGATCAGGACCAATTATATTGCATATCCACCTCTGGAGCCTATCAAGAACCCCAAGGCAAACAGAAGGGGCTCCAGACCATATATGGCAGCAATACTCCATGCAAGGGCGAATTGTTGATTTGTAGATCTGAAGGATGGATTCCGCGGAGAATCTCTACCACTGTTCAGCCGGTACTAGGCATTAAGTCATTTTTCTCTACCACCGTTTAACCGTTAACTGGGCATTATGTCATTTTTTTCTACCATCGTTCAACCGTTAACTGGGCATTAAGTCATTTTTCTCTACCACGTTCAACCGATGCTGGGCATTAAGTCATTTTTCTCTATCACCGTTCAACCGATGCTGGGCATTAAGTCATTTTTCTCTACCACCGTTCAACCGGTAGCTGGGCAGTATGTCATTTTTCTCTACCACCGTTTAACCGGTAGTTGGGCATTATGTGATTTCTCTCTACCACCGTTTAACCTGTGCTGGGCATTAAGTCATTTTTCTCTACCACCGTTTAACCGGTAGCTGGGCATTATGTCATTTTTTCTTCCACCGTTCAACCGGTAGATGGGCATTATGTCATTTTTCTCTACAACCGTTCAACCGGTGCTGGGCATTATGTCATTTTTCTCTACCACCGTTTAACCGCTGGCTGGGCATTATGTCATTTTTCTCTGCCAGCGGTAAAGCGGTAGTCAGGGTAAAAGAGTTAAGGACTTAAAGCTTTAACAACTTTAGCAAGCTTTTTTTTTTATTTCTTGATCTATCTATATTCTGGAAAAATATTGATCATTTCTACGTGCTTAGTAAGCTTATCTCGCTAGATTAATTACGAATGATTTGATCCACACTGAGGACTCCATACTTATCGGTCTTCTTCCAAATCTAATCTACCCTTATTAAATAACTATTATCTGCG
>CAHIKZ030002922.1:527500-542500 GCA_903632075.3 Acanthosepion pharaonis | reverse complement strand
TTCCTTTACCCTGCATTGTTTTTCAAGTTTACTTAATTTCAGTCATCGTCATTTTCTGTTTCCATAGCAGGATATGACAACACAACTGCAAAATTCAAACACGCTGTCATTCATTCATCTAAGTTACTTGCAGTGGCAGGCTAAAAAGTTCGCCTCGCAGGCAAAATTACCTCCAGAATGTTAAAAGCTAATGTCAGCCAAGTGGGAGTACAGAATGATAAACAATTAAGCAAATACTTTTTTTTGATAGAAGCAGTTGCTTCGTCAGATTCTCTTGGATTACTTCGACGTCTTGAAATCTTGTTCCTCTTAAGTGGGATTTGATATTTGAGTATCGCAAAAGTTAATATCTTGGGAATATGATGGTTATCGAGCCTAGGTAATATTGTCCTTGGCAAGAAATTTCTGCATAAGCCATGGACACTTATGGAAACTCTATGATGCTGCGAGACGACCACACTCTACACACTTTCCTTCCAAGCACTGCTATAAAGAATAGAAATGGGCGGAAACGTTATACCTTACTGTTTAAGGTAATTTCTGCCAAGTGTCTTCGTTGCAATATATACTCTAAGTAGAACTGGTAACTGCTCTTGAAAAACGACCTCCAATCATTGGTTCACTGGGGGCAAGGAATGGCTTGTCAATTTTAACGCCTCCAAAAGAACTCTTTTCTTTTAATCACCACAGAGAACGTTTATTGTCTGCTGAATGCTGATACTAAACTCCAGGAGAACAACACTTTGCTATCACAATTTTTACTGAAAGAAAGTGGAGTGATTGTATTAAGTGAATTGCTAGGTTTACTACTAGAAAGGTTGGTTCACAGTGTTGACCCAGAGAGTACACATTTATAAATCTATCATCATACATTGAATATTGCTGCCATATCTGGTCAAAAAATTCAAAGACGGGTCTGCAATGTAATCGATCCTGACCTGCCATCTCAGCTTTACTCATCGCTTCTTCCCGACGTGACGCGACTTCACACTATCTTTTCTATAAATATTTTCATAGCAATTATTCTGATCTATTCTCCTTAGTGCCTCGACTGCACGAATTTAAGAGTGCTACTAGATTGGCAATTAGGTCTCTCACTCTTATTGCTGAACTAGATAGATGCAGCCGTCATTTCTATTCCGATAATTTCTTAACGTTTACTCTTCGCCTGTGGTACCCCAGATTTCTAGCACACCCCCACCTCCGCCACCTATAATCTTTTTGTAAAAATAAAGTTTAAATTCAACGTCACTCATCTTCTATCTTCCTAAATCACGTTCCTTTATTGTCGTTTTTCCCACTAAAGTCGTCGCATGCTCTTTCACTTTCTGTAACCCCCTGCGTCATTGTGCCATTGTCGCCTTGCGTGGGGTGAAATGGTTACAAATATAATCTCTCAATATCGATTTAGTATCTGTTCGAGAAATAAGAGAACAATTTTGATAGACTAGTTTATTGTATGAATAAGTGTAAACTACCTTCTCAACGCTGTTTTCGTTCAGACCAAATGTCTTTTATAGAAACGGTATTACGAAGCCGTCGGAACAAGATGTTATAGATAATTATATCGTCTACGAAGACGGACTGAAAATTTTATAGGCTGACAATCAAAGTGTGATCTTAGAACAGTGAAATCTTGCAGCCATTAATATCAATTCGTCCATTATCTTGTGGTGAGCAGGAACAGGATAAATGTTCCCTTCGGTGTTAGAAGTTGCATATCTCCAGACCTGGAATCCTCTTCAAAACTTACCTTTCCCCATCTAAATTCAGCTGCCCCTTGTACTGTCCGTAACACTGGAACGTCATCCCCCAATGTGGCATCTATGTTCACATAAAAGTCCTTAGAGGCTAAGTCCTTTTTCTGTAGGCACGTGATAACACCACAAAAATTTTTTTTTTTTTGATTTTCAAGAAAAGTCGCTACGAGTTACATTTGAGGTTTTCATTGAATAGTCAGATATCAGGTTTATCTGGAAAGAAACAATGCAATTTATCGTAACTGGGAACTAAGGAAACGAAAGCTCTGTTTCAGTTAAATTTCTATTTCTGACCCGAACTCAATCCACACCGGGGTTGATAAGACAGACGAACGATATCTTGGTCTGCCGAAATAAGTTATTTCCCATATGAGGTGATTTGTAATTTTAGTGTTTATTAATTATATATATATATATAACTATGAACCTAAAGAGCCAGGTAAACCTACTTACGTTTCAATACGCGGATCGTCAGGGTGCACTGGCTAAAGAGGTAAAATTGGAACAGAATATATAGCCTAAAACATAAAAACAACCACGTGACTAACTAACTAAAAAAAAAATTAAAACAGTAACTCAACAACGGGAGGGGTTTTATATATATTTATTTACTTAGTTACTTTTGTTTTACTCGTTTTGGAGGTTTTTTCCATTGGATTCTGAGCTTGGATTCTGGATGATTGTTTTCGCCTCAATTACATATTCTTAGTTCTTTCTTATTTTATCCCTTATTTTTGTTGGGCATAGGTTTGTTCATTAACAAGCCAAAATACCTAAGGTTTTTCGAGACGAGTATAACTATATATAAATATATATATATATATAATTCGTTCTTCCTTCGTTACGTATATAAGAGTGTTTCATTTAAAAATCTATTTAATGAGATTTTTTGAAGATATAAATATATATATATATATATATATATATATATATATATATATATATATATATATATTTCTTTTAGTTATGTGTGTATTTTTAAATTAAAAAATATTGAATCATACAAAATTTCCTTGAGGGAATTTTCGAATTTCTGCTGTTCATGCCCAGGGATATCACGTCTAGTTCTTATTTAGTATGCCACATTTATTGCTTACCCCTGTTTCACTAAGTCCAATTAGTCAATCGAACTTATTATGCTAACAAATTCACGAACTAATGCTTTAATCCACATGGCTTAAGGAAGAGTTAATTCAAAGGACTTCGCTTTCAGAACAAGGAAAGCTCCAACGATTACTAAGCAGAGTGGTATTAAAAGTTAGGAGACCTTCCAAGCTGTTACGTCGTCTGCAGGTATGAGCAGAAAAGCAAAAAAAAAAATACAACAATTTAATGCATTTATTTCTGTAGAAACAGACCTCACATCTACAGACGGTTTTAGAATCTCCAGATTAGTTATTTGCTAATATCACCGAAATTGAAGACAAAATATTTGACAACTGTGCAAGTACGGATAATATAGCAATTATCTTCGTGGTGGAAATTACACACACTGAAGACACTCGATGAAGCTTGTGCAAGGTTGGTGCAAGAAGGCGAAACATTTACAAGCAAAGTTGATTTCACAGCTTTGCACCAGGCTGACGCAGCTCCTGTAGTTCCAAATAGTCGCTTACTGTAATGGTCCGGTTCCTTGTACCACGGTGATAGTCCAAAGTAGAACCAATAAAGAAGAACTCGAACACGGATATGGAATAACACAGATATATTACAAACAGGAATATATATAGAGAAGTAGAAAGTGTTAGTACGAACAATCAGGTTTAGTAGTAATTGTCTGAACGCGACTCTGTTTCGGACTGCTTCTGACTCGACTGACTGTCTCTCTCGCTCTGACTTCTGGCAGACCTCACTCCAGACTTCAGACTGAACAGTATTTAGTCACACCCCCACAAGGGTATCATGTGGCACAAGGCCGGTTGAAACGTGAGATCTCCGAACCCGTGGGCTCGGCCAAAAATATGCCCTTTGAACCCGTATAAACGGGTTTCAGGGTCGGTTTACCTCCCCGAAAGAGGCTACGCCGAAAGGCGGAGTCTCGTTCGGGTTCCTTTCCTTCCGAAGGCAGAGAGTTTAACCGATCAGCCGGTCAGCCGGTCGCCCGACTTTGGACTGAACAGTATTTAGACACCCCCGCCACACACACACGAGGGCATCATGTGGCACAAGGCCGGTTTAACGTGGGATCTCCGAGCCCGTAGGCTCGGCCAAAAATATTCCCTTTGAACCCGTATAAACAGGTTCAGGGTCGGTTTACCTCCCCGAAAGAGACTCTGCCCTTCGGTGTAGCCTCGCTCGGGTTCCTCCCCGCCCGAAGACAGAGAGTTCAACCGATCAGCCGGTCGTCCGACTTCAGGCTGAACTCCCTGCTTCCTCTTGAGGTGCAGTATTTATTACGTATGGAATAGTCCATTATGTTATTATGGGTAAGGTCCCATAACACTTACCAATGAGAAGTTGCATGCAGATTAGAACTCCAGCTTACATCGGTACTTCTGCGAATGATGCTGTTGGCCAGTTTGTTAAAAATGTTTCCGCATTTGAGTTTAAATGTTTTAGTTGAGGTTATTACCAGAAGTAGAAAAGAAAAGAGCTCCCGAAAAACTGACTTTCAAAGCTATAAATGAACACCTTATGAGTACAGATATAAATTCCTGGACTTAAATCTGGGCCTTTGACGAATATTTCCCTGGACTTATATCATTGCTTATGCCACTAAACCTATACTGGGCGTAAACTTCTTCTGTCGTTCTAACTTGTGGATAAATGTGTACAAAAGGAGATTAATTGACAAAATGATAAATATTAAAATCGTTAGGCAGTCAGAAAAGGGATAACTTTTTAGTTTTTTTTACAGTAAGATAAACATTGTACAACGCCCGGGGGTACTTGATGTAGAGGGTTACGTTGAGGTAGTTTATACTGGTAGGAGATAGATAACGGCTAACACTAGACTTGAACTGGATAAGATTATAGTGATCGGGTAACCATCCTCTTGAGAGTGTTCCACAGAGCAGTGGTTCGCGGAAAAAAGCTGTTCGAGTGGAACTTCTCGCTAACAGAATACGGGGATAATGTGGGTGGTTTGATATTTTGTAAGTGGCATCGCGGGTTCTAGCCGCCAATGTTAGAACTAACGGATCTATAGAATTTGCGGTAGAGCAGTGATAGGCTTGTCACATCCCAACCGTGAGGGAGAGACTAGAGGTTGGAAAATAATTTATCACCCATAAGGCCGCGGAGACGCTTTTGAACACTACGGAGAATTAGAATTGTGGGCTGGACATCTCTCGCTCAAATAGGAAAACAGTACTCTATTTTCAGCTTGATCTGACTCTCACGTCGAATTTTGGGACTGATAATTATTATCAAAGATTTATGCTACACTGAGCGATATTTTCCAACTGTTAACATATAATGGCAGACGTTAAGAAAGTATGTAATACTAATTGGTCTTTTAGAAGAAACAGTATCACTGTTTATGTATCCGCTAACACTATTGGTAGTATACTAAAATGTAAGCGTGGGGATCTCTAGAAAGCCATAGGGCGTGATTTTTTTTCAGCAAAAAATGCCAGCGGAGACTGAAAAATAATACAGCGCCTTTGGTCATAAATTCTATAGAGCAACTGAAGCTGTTTGCTATTTTCGTCACCTGATAGTAGGTTGAATATTCCACCTCTTAACTGATCACACGGCGCATTCCACAACAAATGGAAAAGACATTCACTACGAGATTTGCAACGTCTCTACAATTCACATGTGACATTCAGCTACTAAACACCAAGACAAACATCCCTGTAGATGCCTTTTCTCATTTCGTAAATACATATATATTATTGGACTTCCCAGTTAGAAGTAAATAATCGACTTCTGAAAAACAAAGTTTCGCACATTAAATACAATACCTACCATTCATTACCATTTCTTTAAAAGAGTTCCTAGTTCTAATTTGCTATTGCGATGGTAAATGTACACAGGCTGCCTGTTGCTATTAATCATTATTTTAAAAAAATTAATATAAGAATTAAGGAGAGAAAAAAATGTGAACGAAAATTAAGAAAACAGAAGTATTTATATTTTTCAACATCAAAATTGATTGGGAAGCAAGAACCAGTGAGATAGTTCCACAAGCAAGAAGTGCGACAGAAGAAACTGTTTACATTATTTTCAGTGTTCGGACTGTTATTCTCATCTTTGTTGTCATATTCACGACGTTTCCACCGTTGTACGCTCCGGCCTTCAGGTGATATACGTTAGAATTTCGAGCAGAAACCTTTCTTTCCTCAACTTTTCTGGACCTCTCAGTTAGGAGAGTACAACGGCCGAAACGTCGTGAATATATCAAGATAGAGTCGAACAACAGTCCGAACAATGTAAATAGTGTAAATAGTTACAATATCTCGTCTTAGAAATATAGACAGATCCTGAAGAATGCTGGAGCGTACAACGGCCGAAACGTCATGAATATGGCAAGAAAGTTAAGGTCAACACTCCGAACAATGTAAATAATTACAATACCTCATCTCAGAAATATAGACTGATCCTAAAGAAGACCGGAGCGTACAACGGCCGAAATATCGTGAATATGACAATAAAGATGAGGACAACAGTCAGAATAATGTAAATAGTTACAATACCTCATCTCAGAAATATAGACAGATACTAAAGAAGACCGGAGCGTACACCACACACACACACACACACATATATATATATATATATATATATATATATATATAAGAAGAAATACATATATATATATATTTCTTCTCATATATATATATATTTTTCTCATACATATATATATATATATATATATATATATATATAATTCTTCGACGCCAAGAGCCTTTGATCTAGCGAGTATAACCCTTGCTTCATATCGTAACGCTCTGGGTTCGATTCTCGGAAGCGGATGCGCACTGCTGATAAGTCCAAAAAAAGGACGAAACGGCGTCCATTGCTTTCTGCATTCTATTGAGGATTCTTCTTGACCCAATGAATTATTTAAGTATGATTATTCAAATTCCCCTAATAATACACACACACACATATATATATATATATATTGATGCATGTTTCATTAAATAATATAGACAACTTTTGTCTATTTCTTTTAAGTAAATTCCTTTCATATAGTCTGATAAGCTTAATAACATTGAAAGATGAAAGAAAAACACCATACTGATACATGTTTTTAAATTCTATCTAAACTTTCGGCTTACATAAACCATTATCAAAGATGACAATTACATTTCAATATATTAAACAATACACGGACAAAACAATGATGATAATCTGTTTTTGTTGCATGAAAGATTTTCAAGCAACGACAATCTCGTGTATACGAGACGCGGAAGCGAAAATCGCACAGCAGCTCGTGTCGTTACACATGACCACGCGAGAGTGAAAACGAGAAGTATTAAGTATGTGAAGCCGTTGGTATAAATCGATAGCTTCTGTTATCAATTATATGCATTTAAGAATATTTGTGGGGATTTCATAGGTTATTTTGTTCAGGTTAGGTTTCAAGAATTTTATATATATTAATAACACTGTTAAACGTTTTTCTCAAATTTTACGTCTTCTCTTTGGTACAACTATTTGCTAATGTCAATGCTATTACGATTTGGGATCATTGTTAAATAAAATATATGAACTGATTATTTCTAAATTGAACATACCTAACAGAATCTACCCGTCCTGGGTATGACGATAAACTGCATCCGTGTCCTGGGCAAGACGATAAACTACGTCCAAGAGCAAGGCCTCTGATAATACGTTTTTGAAAAAATAATGTTGCCAACTGTACGTTTTGGGAAAAATAATATTAGTAGCTATACATTTTTGGAAAAATAATATTAACAGCTATACATTTTTGGAAAAATAATATTACCAGCTATACATTTTTGGAAAAATAATATTAACAGATATACATTTTTGAGGAAAAAAATATTAGCAGAAATAAATTTTTGACAAAACAAAAATATTACCAGGAAAAAAAAGTTGTCGGCATGAAATGACCCATTGAGGATGATATGCCGTAAAACAAAACAAACAAAACTAACAGATTCTACTGGAAGCGATTTAGGAAGAAGTCAGTATTTAACAGAACGTTATTTGGAATCAGTGGGTTTTTTTTTTCAGCAAAAAAAAAAGCTATAATATTGAGAAAAAAAAAAGAGACCAACTGTTTGGAATCAATTCGAAGTTATAAAAGTGTGTGAACAAATGTGGTAAAGTTTTAAGCAAGTCGTATAAAGATAGGTAGATTTAAGCATGACATTGGGTTTTGCGTGTGCCGATCTGAAACGGAAAGCGGCATCCTCTCTGGCGATTCAGTTTGACATTGTGACAAATACGAAATAATGAGCTTTCTCTGGTCGGAACAGCGGCGTTCTCAGAATTTGGCTTAGATTTAAATCACCCACTTAATAGCCTTTCATTTCTCCGAATAGTCTCTTCATTTCTATCCCACTTTTTCATTGTTTCTCATCGTCATTTTCCTCTCTTTATCTGCTACATTCATTCAACTGTCTCTATCTATCTATCTATCTATCTATCTATCTATCTATCTATCTATCTATCTATCTACATCTCAATCTCATTATCTATCTATCTATCTATCTATCTATCTATCTATCTATCTATCTATCTGTCCTAGTCGGTAATGTATTATCTATCTACCTGTTCATATCTATCTATCTATCTATCATTCATCTATCTATCTATCTATCTATCTGTCCTAGTCGGTACGTATTATCTATCTACCTGTTCATATCTATCTATCTATCTATCTATCTATCTATCTATCTATCTATCTATCTATCTATCTGTCCTAGTCGGTACGTATTATCTATCTACCTGTTCATATCTATCTATCTATCTATCTATCTATCTATCTATCTATCTATCTATCTGTCCTAGTCGGTACGTATTATCTATCTATCTATCTATCTATCTATCTATCTATCTATCTATCTGTCCTAGTCGGTACGTATTATCTATCTATCTATCTATCTATCTATCTATCTATCTATCTGTCTGTCTGTCCTAGTTTGGTACGTATTATCTATCTATCTGTTCATATTCATCTATCTATCTATCTATCTATCTATCATCTATCTATCTATCTATCTATCTATCTGTCTGTCCTAGTCGGTACGTATTATCTATCTACCTGTTCATATCTATCTATCTATCTATCTATCTATCTATCTATCTATCTATCTATCTATCTATCTATCTGTCCTAGTCGGTACGTATTATCTATCTATCTGTTCATATCTATCTATCTATCTATCTATCTATCTATCTATCTATCTATCTATCTATCTATTTATGTATCTGTCTGTCTACATCTCAATCTCATTATCTATCTTCTATCTATCTATCTATCTATCTATCTATCTGTCTGTCCTAGTCAGTACGTAGTATTTATCTACCTGTTTATATTCATCTATCTATCTATCTATCTATCTATCTATCTATATCTCTGTCTACATCTCAATCTCATTATCTATCTATCTATCCACACCTCAATCTCATTATGTATCTATCTATCTGTCTACATCTCAATCTCATTATCTATCTATCTATCTATCTATCTATCTATCTATCTATCTATCTATCGTAGGACTCATTATCTTTCTCTATTTCTCTTTCTTAGATTACATTCGCATTTTCGCTGCCAGATCCGTTCTATTTCTCGTTCCGTCTTTTTTTTTTTTTTTTACAATTTCTTTTTAATTCCTTCATATATGGTTCTTAACTCACTCTTTCTACCATGTTGTTTCTTTCATTTTCTTTTGCCCTTTCTTTCTTTCTTTCATTTCCTTTCTTTCTTTCTTTCTTTCTTTCTTTCTTTCATTTCCTTTCTTTCTTTCTTTCTTTCTTTCTTTTTCTCACGGAAACCAAACGGTGTCTCCAATATGTCTTTTATGTCTTTCATTGCGATCAACACGAAATAATTAATCGCTATGACGCTCCTTTCTTCGTCGTCTTTTCCTCACGTAATATCCTGTATTTATCAATATTCCGACATTATTTCATTTATATTCTTACAATTCCTCGTTATCTTTTTTATTTTTATAATACGCGCATATTATTTACTTCCGTCAATATTTTCATTAATTCTGTTTCTTTCTTTCTTTCTTTCTTTATCAATATCGAAGATTAATTTATATTTTTCATAAACTTTTATTCTTGATTTCTTTCTTTTTAAATTTTCACAAAATAATATCATGAATGACCTTATTTTATCTTTCTTTCATTCATTTATTAGTGTTATATTCATTCTTTCTTTTGTCCTCTCTATTCACGCATTATTTTTCTAAATATAAATACTTCTTTCTTTCCTTCTTTCTTTCTTTCTTTCTTTCACGCATTATTTTCTCAATATCTTTCCTTCATTTAATTCCTCCTTCCTTTTTTCTTTCTTTCATATTTACAAATTACTTTTCTCGATATCTTTCTTCTGCTTTTTCATTTCTTCTTTCTTTCCGTCGTTCTTACATTTTTTCTCAATATTCAAATATTATTTTTCTCATTATCTTTCCCTCTTTTTATGCCTTCATTCTTTCATCCTTTTTTTTACTGTATCTTTGTTTCTTTTTCTCTTCGCCTTTCTTTCTTTTTTCTCAATATTCAAATATTATTTTCTCATTATTTCTTACCTTTTATTCATTCATTTTTTCTTTTTTTTTCTTTCTATTTTTCTTTCTTTTTCTATCTGTCTTTTTTCTAATTATTTAAATATTATTTTTCTCAATATTTTCCTTTCTTTCATTCTTTTTTCATTTTCTTCCTTTATTTATTTCTTTTTCTTTCTGCTTTTCTTTATTTTTTCTCAATATTCAAATATGATTTTCCTCATTATCTGTCATTCCTTTCATTCCCTCATTATTTCTTTCTTTCCTTTTTGTTTCTTTCTCTCTTTTTCTTTTGCCCTTTCTTTCGTTTTTCTCACTATCCAAATATTATTTTTCTCATTATCTTTCCTTCCTCTCATTTCTTCATTCTTTCTTTCTTTTTCTTTCTTTTTCTTTTTCATATTCACATTATTTTTCTCAATATCTTTGCTTTCTTTCATTCAGTCCTTTTTTTTTTCGTCATATCTTCACCTCCTCCCAATCATTCTTTCTTTCTTTCCTCAATATTTCTTCCTTATTGTTTTTTTTTCTTTCTTTGTTTTATTTTATTTATTTCTCAACTGTTTCCCATTATATTTTTTACAGATTTCATTTTTCCTCTTCTTTTTTCTTTCTTGAATTAAAATTCACCCCTCATTTTCTTCTTAATTTAACTCTTTTTGTCTATTGGTTTTATTCTCTACGCTTCTTCTCCTCACTCAAATTTCCAGCTGTTACAATTACAAATTTGCATGTTGTTTGCTTAAAGCAAACTTTGATAGAAGACGATTGCTTTCAGCCTTCAATCTTTCATGCATACCGAATATCATTCCTGACTTCCAAACTCAGGTTCACTTGCCTCCTTTCAAAGAGGTGGAACTCATTAAATGTATTTTTATAGAGACACACAAGTACCTTAAAATTTCCTTATATAACACCGCAAAAAATAGCATATTAAAAATAAAGAAACGCTAAAGTATACTCTAACATTGCTCATATAAGTCAAAACACCATGTTTATAGTACTTACTAAAGGGTGTTCCAATAACCGATTTTAATGTGAATTAAATTGAAGCGTCTAATGATTTTTTTTCTTTTTTTCTTTCAGATTTGGCGGACATTTAGGCGATATTATTTTTCACACATAATTGCCATAACATGATGCAATAGAGAAATAAATAAATTCTCATCAATAACACTGATTTATGTACTGCTAACTTTGATCCGTCTTAATGAAACACCCTGATATATAATCCGTCTTAATGAAACACCCTTTATTTACAAGCTGAAAAATATTTTGCCCTTACTATTATTGATCAACTTGTCTATTTCTTCATTTTATGGGACATTTTATAATAACATTTCAGATCGAAGATGCACCGTCACTTTAAATGAAAATAAATAGATTTTCATTCTACGACTTCAGCCAACGCCATTTTGTTTTACTCTTCACAAGTAACCGAAGTAGGAGAAATGTAAATGGCTTAGTTTAGAAACATTCGATGGATAATATGAGACAGAAATCCAAACGTGCAATGGAATCGCGAAAGATGCCTTCCAGAAACTAAGTAAATTTGTTAGATTTACGAAAATATCGTTAGAAACAGAGAAGGCATTCTCTGTTTCTAACGATATTTTCGTAAATCTAACAAACAGTAATTAATGTTTGTAGCTATTAGCTATTATCAGAAAGAGAGTTACAATTTCTGGCACGCATCTGAGTCATGGTACCATCTTTAGACAAGATTGTTCCAATGCATTTAAAACTATACACTTCCCCCTCATTGACACGGGTTTTACTGTTTATGCTATTTATTATTACTTTGGATTTCTCGGAGCTGGCCTCCATTACATATGCTCCTTCTCTTTCAAACAGTTTGTTGGTCAAGTCCTGAAGCTGACTATTACTACCTATTATGAGGTAAATGTCATCTCCTACGTCCACCTTCAACGGTGCTTCGAGCGATAGCCTTGCACAGGCCGTCATATCTTGTCATGTGTCCAAACGACGCCATTTTTCTCCGTTTGACAATGACAAGAAGAGGTTCCTTGTGCCCCACAAAACTTTCAACCGCTGATGAAAAAGAAATATTTCTGCTGACGAACACCAAGGATCTTCGTCGTCGTCTTCGGCTTTATCTCGTACCCATGAATATAGTTTCTTCTTTTCTGATTGCCTCCTTTATTATAATGCCCTTGATGATTAAGTAGGCCAATTCTTGCAAGGAAGAACCAATCGCATTGACTGTATAGTAATATTACCAGACGGCGAGGTCGATTTTGCCTAGCCTTTCCCTATTGTCATTTGTCTTCCTTTTCTCTTCTGGTGACTTCGAAGATTTTGGTTCCGATGTTGATGGAACATCGCCATTTGATTCGGTTTTGTGCTTGTGTTTCAAATGATTTAGGCTCAAGTCCAGTCACTTTGAGTGTTGTTTTGAGTTGTTCCTTGTATCTTCGAAGCGAGCAACGCCGTGTTTTTTCCCCTGAAGTGAGATCATTGAAAAGGACTTGACGTGGAAACCTTAGCTCTTCCATCCTTGCTACATGTCCTAACCTTCGAAGACGGTGTTTAATGATCAGCGATTCGATGCTTTGGATATTGGATCTTTCCAGGACTTTGGTCTTAATCACATATTAATTCCATTTTTATATTCAAAGTTGAAGGAAGTTTTTGATGGCAAGAGCGTTCTAATTTTGGATATTACGACTTTCCAATATGGTTTCTTAATCATACAGGAAAGTTGAAATGACAAACAGCATTCTAGTATTGTTAAGTTCAGAGCTTTGGTTTTGGAGACACGTTTGATTAGCTTTCCAAATACTCCGTGCGAAGCTCCAATTTTGTGTTCCACACCCTTTTCTGGGGCACGCTTGTTTAATAAAAGGCTGCGTAGATATGAAAAACACCCTACTTTAGTAATATCAAAACCCTGAGAATACTATGGACGGAATATGGAATCTATGACAAAATCTTAAGGATAAACAATGAAGCTATTACCTATTATCAGAAAGAGACAGTTACAATTTCTGGCACCCATACTGAGGAAAGAAGGCCTAGAGAAATTAATCCTCAAAAGAAATACATGAGATATGAGAAGAATGATTAAGCATCTAATTATCTAAGAGTTTGTGCGACTGGATTGTAGAAGGACAAAGAAGACTCAGATACTTTAAAACTGCTTTTACTGATTTAATATTTTCATCCAATCACGATGATAAAGCCACTAAGACTAAACGGTTACTGAAGAGAGAGCGGACAAAACAAGGATTCAGTGTGATAAAAAATGATGGCTGATTTGAAATTTAAAGTTTTTAAGATCGAAGTTAAAAGGAAAGCAAGTCATGGAGATAACTACACAGTCGAATGGGCGTGAGGGAAGAAACTATTAACATAGAACTTACGGTTAGAGCTAGAAATTTCAACAGTAAAATGATGAGATCTAGCTGCCATACATATATATATATGTGTGTGTGTGTATGTGTGCGCGTGCAAAAATTCATATATAATATATATATATGAAAATTTCTCCGATCTAACCAGTAGAGAAGACAATATTTATGAATAAAAATGACAATAGGAAAACTGGTAATTGCTGACGCGTTTCGTCCAATGTGGACTTTATCAAAGCAAAATACGAAAATGAAATTAATTGAATAAAGTAACTAATTTTATGAATCTGTTGTGAATATTTGTTTGTAAGAGTATTAATTTTGTTAAGAAAGGTGAAATAGGGAAAAAGTCTGGGCGTAGATTAATATTTGGGTAATTTTCTATGGCGCCACTCTCCAGAATTTTCCTTCTGAGTGAGTTATTTTCTTTTTTTATGAGTGTAGCATTTTTAAAATCAAAATTATGGTTGAATTTATTTCTATGTATTACTAGTGCATCAGCTAAGTTGTTTTTCGTGAGGTCTCTTTTGTGCTCATAAATGCGTTTTTTCAAACTTCTACTTGTTTCTCCAATATATTGGGAGGAGCAGTTTTGGCAATTTATTTTATAAATGCCTGCTTCAGAAATATTAGTGCTATTATTGTTTGAAGATCTTAGTATATCTATAATGGTTTTGGAAGTGTTTGTGACTATATAAAATCCACATCTAAGCAGCGCTTAGAAGATCACTACATATCGCTTTTTTGTTCCCAATAGAAAATGCCAAGGAGTTTTCCCCAGCATTTGTTCTCAAACACTTGGATCCTTCACTCTATTTCAGTTTCCACGTTTTACATCCATATAGTAGAATGCAGACTACCAACGATTTGTACAGTCTTTACTTTGTTTGAAAGCTGATTTTGATCCTCCATATTCTTGTCAATTTGGTCATCGTTGCCATGGCTGCGGCAATCTGTGTACAGATTTCCAAGTTGCAGGTAATATCTTTAGACAAGATTGCTCCTAAGTATTTAAAACTATACACTTCCCCTGACGAATTCATGGTAATGTTAACACTGGTTTTACTTTTTGTGGTATTCGCCATTACTTTGGATTTCTCAGAGCTGATCTCCATTCCATATGCTCCTCCTCTTTCAAAAAGTTTGTTGGTCAAGTCCTGCAGCTGACTATTACTGTTATGAGGTAAATGTCATCTGCAAAGCGTAAGTTACAGA